>AYEL01060793.1:0-78735 GCA_000484575.1 Olivierus martensii | reverse complement strand
ATAGATTCAATTATGTTTGAGTTTAGGCCCCAATGTAGTGTCGCAACCCTACTGTCATAAGTCTGAGCTGTCATAAGCTGGAAATACCCAAAATTTCCTAATTGTTAACTACCAATATTTATTATTACACTTAATTTTATTGTAATCTTCCTCAAATATAATAAGCATAAAAAATACAAGAATTGGACATGAAAAAGATGCTTTTTACATATCAGACCATTGGTCAGGGACTCAAATTCTTTGTCAATTGCATTGATCTGTCATGAGTGGCAAATAAATCAAGGACTATCTATATTGAATTATTAAAAAATAATAGTTTCATATGATTGCTAATATCTGCAGCCTTAGAGAAATATTTGTAATTATTTATTTATCAATTTTACTATGTTAAATATTTGTAAAAAATGAATAATTACATTTGTCATTTTTTATTTATTTATTTTAAAATAAATAAATAATAGGTTGGAATTTAGAATTAAGAAAGATGGTTTTGGTGGTGGTGTTACCAAACAAGTAACAGTAGTTTCTGGACAAGGAGACAAACATTCCACTAAAGTATTAGGAAAAACAATGATTGTATCAATTGGAGCTGGGCTTCCAATGGATTCAAGTAAGTAGAACATGTACATATGTATCTTGTATGTAATTGTATGCTTAAATAGGATCATGCCATTTAATTATCCTAAGCTAATGTCCATTGCATTTGACTTAACCCTTTCGGACCTGGCATACCATTTATGGCACGATATTTTCTATTTTTTTAACCATAAACAATTAATGAAAATTTATCTCCAAAAAAGTCTTAGAAAGTGCCCGAGAGGCTAAATTTAAAATTATATAATTTTAGAATAAATAAAATTAAATCAGGTCTGAAAGGGTTAATGATAAATTGCCAGCTTTATATGTTAAAAGATTAGCAATTTAGCTAATAGATAAAAAATAAAATATTATTCTTGACTAAGTCTGAAACTTACCTCATATATAAAAGAAATAAATTAGTTGCTGCCTTTATTCAACTTGGAATATGTTTTCTTTTTATTTATGATTATTCTTAAATAATGAAAAATTCTACTAAAATATCTTCTTTTGAAATAGAAATAATGCATTGCTAATGAATTTTTCCAAAATAATAAAAATGTAAAATAAAAAAAATATTAATATCAATTTTAAGTCAAGAGTCAAATAATCACTTACTTCATTATCTAAATGGCACAAACTAGCATATTAGTAGGATGAAATTCAAAATTGGTTACACAACAGCACAGTTAGTAGGATAAAGAGGTTTATTATACAACAGTCATCACATAGGAAGATATTTTAAATAATACTTTCAGCCTTAATAGACCATCCTCATTTCACCATATAATATTGGAACAATCTATAATTCTTAGTTTTGAATCTAAATCTTGTATTCTAATTCTTACTAATCAGCTAAGAACTGTATACAAATGCACCTGGTATTCTGGCAGAAGTAACCATACAACACATTCACAACATATTAAAACATTCAAAACAGCAAATATTACATATTCAGTAGTGAAGAATATTTATTTATTCTAATCACCTACTTTAACTCCTTAACTAAGCTAATTAATCACAAGCACTAATTGCAGTTGAGATTAATGATAGATTTTTTTATTTAAAAACTAATGTTTTCAGTACAGTGTACCATCCTCAAGTTCTACATTCAAATACAAGGGGCCGATTACAGAAACGAAGTTTTAACAGGCCATGGCTTACACTTTAGACCGTGGCTTCAATAAACTGCCGCGGAGAACCGGTTTCAGAAACCGAGACTAGCAAAGCCATGGCTTAAAACACCGTTGTTCCCTTAAACATCTCTCGCCCCAAGAAATTGAATTTCTTAACCAATCAGTGATTCACAGATGACATCAGTAAAATGACATAGTTTTCGAGCGTTAGTACTGCAAAATTGTACAGAAATTTTTCTGGAGGAAGAAAAAAAAGTGTTAGCTCTAATTAAAGCCCATCCTATTATTGAAGATAAGGGTTATGCTATAAAATCCACCAATAAAAAAAAATGTTTAGAAAATTATTCACAATTAATTAAAATTTATCATTTCCGATTCGATCGTCTCGACGTCTAGAGCAGTAGAAAGGTAAAAAAGAATTTTCCAAAAATATTTTAAAAAGTATTATTTTATATAATCGTAGAATCTCTTATACTATTCAGGAGACTGTAGAACTGATTAAAGAAGCAATAAAAACTGAAAAGGTTAAACAGGAGTTAAATAGATTGTAAAAGCGAAAATAATCTGATTAAAGAAGCAATAAAAACTGAAAAGGTTAAACAGGAGTTAAATAGATTGTAAAAGCGAAAATAATCCAAGAACTGATATCGAAAACTTTTGGATTATCGGATAACTTTCCCTAAATTTAAGATAAAGCGAATTAAAGGGCTCTTTTCAGAACCAAAGGTTTGGTAAAGGGTCTTATAAAATTGAAATAATGAATGATAATTTTGAATAAATCAGGAATATTCTGATATAAATTATTATAACTTATGAAAAGTTGTTTCATTACTGTATTTATTATATTATTCCCTGATTTTTTTAATAAGTTTAATTTTTCTGGATTTAAAAATATGATAATTTTTAATCTTCATATTGAAAATAATATGAAGATAAAAACTATAAGATATTGTAAAAAAATAGCATAAAATAAATTTATAAAAGTATTTGCATTTTATTACTGGACTTGTAATTTATATAATTTTAAACAACCTAGTCCCGCTGCTTCTATTAACGTAGTAAATAACACTAAGCACTTGAAGCAGGACAAACACACGTTTATTATTAGATATATATAAACTACATATCTAATAATAAACGTGTGTTTGTCCTGCTTCAAGTGCTTGGTGTTATTTGTAATTTATAATTTACATATTTAGATACAAAATCCCACTCAATGTTTTGTTATACTATACTGTATATTTTTTATTCAATAGTTCTTAATAAATTACTTTATTATTATTATTTGGAATTTTTTATTTAAAATAATAAATGGATAATCCATTTTCTGCGTCAAAACAAATTATTAACAAAATTCTTCCTTAGAAGAATCTATATTGATTTCGAAATTCATTATCGGAATAGATTTCTAGTGGATTTGTCCAATCTTTCAATGTCTTAGCTCTTAAATAAATGAAAACACAGCACTTCTTGCAGTAAAGTATCAAACTAAATTTATTTTACTGCAAGAAGTGCTGTGTTTTCATTTATTTAAGTAGTCTTAGTTGAAGCAGTTTAATAGTTTTGTTAGTCTCAGCTCTTATTACTTCCTTTCTGCTCCTCTAATAACATCTACTCATACCATTACATACATCTATAATCTGTAAAATATCCATTTTTCTATGATGAAATAGCAAAAAATAGCAACTTTTCTTTTGTTTGTCGAACAAACTACGCTTGCTCCACTTTTTGCCGAGGGTTAGACCAGCCTATGGCGACGCCTAAGCCGCGGCTTGAAATACCGGTTTTCACAGGATGTTTAGGCCGCGGCTTAAAATAGACTTCATTTCTGTAATTCAATTTTCTAAAACCCGCGGCTTAAACCCCAGCTGCGTTGTAAACCTCGTTTCTGTAATCAACCCAAGGTGTTTGAATGTAGCACCTAGGACGACAGACGCAGGTTGGAGTCAGCATCACAACGCACTCACAAGTCAGTCGCATCGGGGTAAGATAAAATTTTACCTGGTATCATATTAAATGAATTATTGCAAAATTTCCTTCCTGGTCTTCAGGAGACATTCGATAAGTTATGGTTTTGCTCATTACTTCAATTTCTCCAGCCAAAAAAAAAGTTGATTTTTTTTCCGTATATAAGCCAACCCTCCCACTTCAGAAATTTTTTTAAGAAAAAAAAAAACCTCGTCTTATACACGAGTATTTCATACAAATTGCATAAATAATTAAATTAATAAAATTTAGAAATGATTTTTTATTATAAATAATTATTATTATTATAGCACATTTGAAAATCATGGTGCCAGATAATTTACCAGAAATAATTATTTATTATGTATATTCTTTGAGAATACTTCATAATTTCTAATGTTTCTGCCCGTTTAATTTCTTTTATTAATCTTACTGATTTAATGACTTTTAAATATCATAAAATAACAAACTAAATCTCAAAGATAATAACCAAATTGAGCCTAATCTTGGCAAATTAACTATTGACAATAATTAAATTTCAGTTAATCCAAAAAGTACTTAAAATGGGCAAACAATAATTTATTATTATTTTAAAAAAATATTAATATCATGTGGTAATGTTTTCAGCTCCCTAGCAATCTCTATCTCTATCCCCATCCCCTCCTCAGCTTCTTCTAACAATAATAGAAACAAAAGATAATTGTTAAAATGGCTGAGGAGAGCCAAAGGAGACTGAAAATGTTACTGCATGATATTATTAAATACCTACCTATTTTTTCTTTTTTTAGTAATAGTAAATTGCTGTTTTCCTGTTTAAAGTGCTTTTGGATTAATTATGTTTCTTCATGAGCAGTGGAACTTGAAAGAATAACTTCAAACCAACTACTTTACAGCAGTAAATTCAATAAATATTTTTTTTTACTTTGTAAAGTATCAATACTTTCAGCTAATCACCATCTTCAGCACTATTCAAAAATCGATAGTTTGAATTGAAATTAAAGCTTTTTGAATAGTTCCCTATGTTTCTGTATAGTGCTGAAGATGGCAATTAGCCAAAAGTACTTTGCAAAGTAAGATAACAAGTATTTATTGAATTTGCTGCTGTAAAGTGTTTGGTTTGAAGTTATTATTTAATAATCTTGGAATTTGAAAGGTTAAGATAATGGAATTTTAAGAATTGGAAATAATTTGGTCTAATGTTAGCACCATTTATGAACTAATAAACAAACTTATGATTAAATTAAGAGAAGCATCATCTATGGTTTAATAACTGAATTATATTATAACTAATATCTCTTAAATAAAGCTTGCTTTGACTTACGATCAAATTCAGACCTTCAGATAAATATCCTGACCACTGAGACTATCTGGCAGATTAATTCTTTAGATATTATTATTTCAAATTTAAAATTGATCATAGACATCAGACTCAGCTGATAGAAATATTCCTGAGTGTGCTTTTCATCAAACTACAGGCCTATGTTTCTGGATATCTTAATTATTTTTGTTTCAGGTCCAGAAATCTGTAATTGTTAGAATTTCCATCATATCTAATCAGATATTCTTTTGCATTTAGGATCAATTTTATTTCAAAATACTTTTGGAAGTAATGTAAAAACTTCTGATCCAAAAATTTGTATGAGTGAGTGTAAGTTTCTTTCTTGTCTAGATTTCATATAAAATAGAACTCCTATGATCAATACTCAGAATTCTATTATGTATGTAGTTAATTGGGTTAATTGCTTACATCAGTGGTTCTTAACTGGTGTTCCTGGGAACACTGATGTTCCATGAACGTGTGGGGGTTGGAAACCCTTTTTTCTTCTGTTGCGGAGACGAGTCAAAAGTACATTCAATTTAACGACGCAGTTCGATTTGAAAACAGGAGGTATCGAATTGCTTGATTGTTCTTTGGAAGATAATAAATTTAAGATGGTTTGGTCAAATGACGTACAAAGAATGTTATCTGACCCACCTAGACGATTATGTAAGTGAAAACAACATTCATCCCCAGGAAAAAGGGGTGAAGAAGGGTCAGATGAATAAAAGAGCAATGTTGGAGGAGGTCAAGGCTTTTTGCCGAGTCCTTGCTTTTGCTAAATCAAGGCTTTTTGCCGATGCTTTTGCTGGCTTTTCACAAAGTCGTCGCCTGCTCTACCGAAACATAGCTCCTATAAAACATTGTCTGACCAATTCGGATACCATTTAGTCCTCTATGCATTTACATCAGTGAAGGAGAAGAAAGTCGATTCCAGCTCCCATCAACTAAGGTGATCAATTGTATTTTGAACTAAAGACTGCTAATTTAAAAGTAAAAAGACTAAAGACTGTTTGTGTACAGACGTCGATCAAGAGAAACAATCAACATCTCCAGGTACACCTCTCATTTGTTTGTCGAGAGAGTAACTATAAAGCTAGGCTTTTCAACATTAATGAATGTAAAGGTTGGTTCTCACTAGTTTTGTTGCAGAAAACCACCTTCTGACATCATTCCACGCAGTCAGAGAACCGTTTGAGCCATGGACTTCAGCAGCAGTTGGAGTCAAGGCAGGAGTTTGAACATGCGCTTCTTGACCTCGACAGAAAGACCCTTGCAGATGTCCTTGATGTGATGATCAAGTTCTTCAGCTAGAAGGAGATTGTGCTTGCCTTTATTGAGTGCATAGAGACAATATTTTCCACCGCCGCCGAAATCTGACCATTCTGCTTTTTGATCAATAGCGACACTCCACAATTTTACGTCAGATTTCGACATGACAGATTGTTTGGTTATCGATAACATAAAACAGAAACTCTTACTTTATTTTCCATAATAATCGTAGAATATAGAATGGCAACATTTTGATCATTGTATGTCTTCCGAAATGTGGGAAGTCTTTACATCTTTCCCATAATGTGTTTTCAAGATAATATAATGTAAGATATGATAGTGTGAATTGATGAGCGGTTTTCAGCAGCGGAAAAGTAAAGCGGTAAAATACTGCTACCGCACTTGTGAGAACCAACCTTAAAAACTAAAAAATGTGAAAGACAGAAATATTGATGAAGAAATGAAGAAATATTTATCACATATTAGACCTGACATTGCTCAAATCTGCAAAAGACAATTAACTGAGGCATCGCATTACACTTGATTTAAAACTTGATTTAAATTAGATGGCAACTAGCCAAAACCATTAAAAAGACCAACACCAAAGAGATAGTAAATCTTAAACGAAGGATAAAAAAAGTTTAAAAATATTTTTAAACTTGATTTAAATGTTCCTGTTTTTCTAAAAGAGATAACTCTTTTAGAAAAACGGGAACATTTTTAATGCGTCACAGTGTAAGTGGCAAATTATCAAAAACGATATGTTGCTATTAACGATATTGCAAAGGTTTGTTGAAAAATTCGAGAATTTTATTATTATTTTTTTCACTCTAACCTCTTGTTATAAAATGATCGAAAAACTGAAAATGCTTCAGGTTTATTAAACGGATTTTTTTTATTATTGAGTTGAATAGGCATTGATAGCTAGTGCCATTTTGTTCTAGATGATATGATGAATATTATGCATTAATGAATATATATATATATATCTTTTCATGCAGTTGCCAATAACATTCTGCAAGAATTTTTAGTGGCTTAAAATTTGTTTTCGGAGCATCACTTCAATCCTATAAAACTTTTTAAATTTAATTCAGAATAAGAAAAAAAAAATTCTACTTTAAACCAAACATGCTTCGAGTGATACTTTAACAAATTCTTTTTTTTTCTGTAATGAAATTCCTACTTTGCTAATTTTTCGTCGCATGTTTTCCTTCAAAAATGAATAGAAAATTCATTTTTGAGTCTGTCAGTTTAGATACTATTTTACTTTTGCGTGTGAATGAATAGAGATATTTATTTTATAAATCAATAAATCGTCATATTAGGATGTTTAACCTACCTGAATTTTTTTAAATTTCGTTGCACCAACCGAAGCAAATGTAATATCAAAAATTTAATAAAATGAGATTGGTATGTTTGTCAAACTGAAAACATGGTAAATAGAGAATTTTCGCTTGAATGATTTTAATTTTTAGTCAACTAACATAAATTTTGATAAATCGCGAAATAATATTGAAAAAATATTTTTTACATATAATTTCATAATCAATATGGAAATGAATTGAGCAGAATGCTTAAGATTGAGCTGCTTGATTGCACAAATGCTATATTTTCACTCGTCTTTTAATTGTTTCTTGCTAATTTTTTATTTTTTAATTTTGAAGAATGGTATTCACATTTCTTTAATTAAGAAATAAAAAATTAACAGTTTTCGGAGACGAATTTTAAATCAAAAATGACTCGCTTTTGCGATATTAGCGATAATCTCGCAAGCTCGAAAGCGATTTCAGCGATAAAGTCGCTTTCAATTATAACAAACATATTTTTCTTTTATTCTAAATGCGATTCTTAAAATATATATATAAAAATATAATTATTCTGTAATATAAATAAGATTTTCTTATAAGAGTTTATTAATCAGCGAATGCGAGAAAAAGAATTATTCTTGAATGACAGTCGCAGAATCTCTAAAGTAGTTTTAAAATATCTTCAACTGTATTTGTTTAAAATTGTAGCGCTCACTTTATAATTGGGAGAACAATACACCGCCAACTGCTTTCAATTTTTCTAAACGAAAATTGAAGAATTTTAAACTGTTTTTTTTTTTATGATGCCGCGTTATCTTAGAATTTCGCAAATCCGCATCACATAAAGGAAACTGTCATCATGTCACGAATTTAAGCCGGGAATGTCTGATCTCTACAAATCCAATTGTCAGCTCCTCATCTCTAACACGGTATTGTATCTCTTCTTTCCAGCAACTTTTATTGTTTTTCTTTACCTCTGTCAATCGATACTTTCAATTGTGTGATGAATGAAAGTCATATCCTTCGTGATCTTGGAATTGGAAGTAATCCTCCGCATCATGTACATCATCAGCTGTTGATATAATTCATGCTTTGCTAGTCTTACTCTTCCTCGTCTGCTGTTAGTAATCAATAATTCTAGAATTATATTGGGTTCAAATGTAATTTTGATAAATTTCCCTACCTTATCGATTAACTTTATCATCATTATCGGGATATTTCTCTATCTTTTCCTTTTTTCTGGGGAAAAAAATCAGTATTAGTATTAAAAAAAAATTCCTAAACCAATGTTTCCACAACACAATTTTGAAAGTTCCTAAATAGGTTTAATTAAGAAACTTCACGTGCTTTTAATGGGAATTTATTTTAATTAAGAATATTCACACTTTAATTATTAGGACATTAAATTTAATTCTTCAAACAATTAAATTTTGTTGGAGTCAGTTAAAACGACGTTTAGAGCTTGGAAAATATCTTAGAAGCGTGTCTTTATTGCTACTGTAGTAATACTAACCAGATTGAACTGTTCGATTAATAAAACTGGGGATAGCATTCTGTTACCCGAAAAGCAATTTTATAGAAGTCAATGTGATCGTTTAAATGGGAATCGATTGCTTCAGGAGATGATGCAAATGATTGATGAGGGAATCGCAAATAAAATGTTTTTAAAAAGTATCAAGTTAGCAGAATCCATAAAAATGATGCATTTTAAAATTATTGTTATGCTGAAAGTTTGACGCTGATACGTTAAAGCAATTGTCTTGCCACACAAGTGCTGATGCTGCAATTAACGATTAACAGTAAATTAATTATTATAAAAAATTGTATCTTTGGAGTATCCATCAATCAACATTAGTTTATAAGTAGTCCCTTCTGAAAATCTTGCAATCTTCTTTAAAATAAATTTATAATTGCTGGTTACGTATTAGCAATCGCTCATTATTTTTTTAATAATGATTACATAATTGCAGAACTCTTTTGTACAAAAAAAAACTAATTGTTATTCAGTTTGATATTTAATGACTTTCGATTTTAGTTCAACATTTCTTTATTTAATTTTATTAAACGAAAAAAGTTTTGTTGGAAATGTTAAGTCGGTAATTTTTGTAATATTTATTGAAAAACTTTTTTGTTTTCAGTAATCTTAGTATCGAAGAAGTTATGAATATTGCATTATGATAGAAAGTGATATGATTTCAACGTTTAAACATAACATGGGATATTTATTTTTTGATTTGATTGCATGAATATTTAAAAACAGCGTAGAGAGTTTTTTTAAATTCTACGTAAAATCTTATATATAAACACAATTACAACTTATTAATCTTAATAAATAATGCGTATACTCCTATTTTAGTTATTTAGATACCTAAAAATACAAAACAATGTTATAAATATTAAAAAACTACTTACACAAAAATGCAGTACGTTATATACTTTTTATATTGTTTCTAGTATATGCAAATTTAGAAATTTACATACAGTAAATATATTGTGTCATATGCTTATGCAGAGAAGATACAAGAAAGCAGAGAAATTGACAACTTCTGAATATAATAAAATTTTATGCTAACAAATAAATTTGCTTGTTATTAGCAGCGCCGGAGCTAGATATTTTTTCACCTGAAGCAACATTAGAAAATAGCGCCCTCTTCCCTCTTCAATCACAGGCGTTAATATATTGAATATAAATATATGTAATACTTTGGAACCGGGAATGCCCCCTGTGGGTAAAGGGTTAGAATATACCCACCATCCGACCCCGCGTGTCGTAAAAGGCGACTAAAGGGGTCATCTCGTACCTTTCAGTGGTTGTCGTGTCCGTCACTGGGTCTCACTCGCGGGTCCCTATACGGAACCGGGACTGCTGGGTGTACCCAAATCAGTTAATAGGGTCTGGGATGAGACCCCATATGGACCGCCCGGCGGGCACGCCCGCCTCGAACCATATTTTCGTGCCAACTTCGTTATCGAAGGAAAAAACCCCAGCTAGAACCACCATATTATTCGCGTGAAAAAAAGAAAGAAAACCGGGAATGTAATGACATCAGATAAATGGTTACTAAGAAACAATATGAAAAAACTTTATTCGTTTTTTAAAGCAACAAATAGTTAAAATAATATTTCCAAAAATATATTTATAATAGATATAATAAAATGAACTCTATTTAATATAATAAATATGAACTATAATTTAATTTTTCATGCTTTCAATGAGGCAAAATCATTAATAATTATTTATTAATTAACCAATTTAATTGGTTTCTCTCTCTCTCTCTCTCTCTCTTTCTCAATAAGTATTATTCGTTAGAAAAATGCACTATTATGTCTTTGTAGAGCGACTCTATAGTACGAAATATTGCCAAAATAAATATACAGTAATTAAGCTTGAAAATGTAGTTGTGAAATTGCAGCTGCATTTTCGCGCCTCCTTATAATTTTCGCTTGAGGCAACTGCCTCATTTGCTTCACCCTAGATCCGGCGCTTATGTTTCAATTATGAATTACAGTGTATTTTAAACACCTGAAAACAAAAACAGTATTAAAAATATAATAGAATATACAAGAATTTAGTACATTAAATATTTTTATATTGTTTCAGTATATGCAAATTTATGAATTTACATAAATATATGACATAACACACAAGAAAAAAAGTAAAAACTGACAACCACTGAATATAATAAAATTTCATGCTAAAAGTGAATTACTTGTTGTTAATCTTAATTAACTTTTTTCAATTACGAATTACAGTGTATTTAAACACAAAAAAACAAAAGCAATATTATACATAAAAATATAATTCAGTATACAAGAATTCAGTAAAATATATTCTTTTTATATTGTTTCTTGTATATGCAAATTTATAAATTTACATAAATATGTGACATAACACACAAGAAAAAATAGAAACTGACAACCTCTGAATATTATACGAGTAAATAAAAATAAAAAGTTGCCATAAATATTTCTAAAACAATATAACAACATTTTTTTTTCAATTTCATAACAATGATCTGAAAAATCTAATTTTAGATTTCGATTTGCTAATTATAATTTAGTAAATACGCAACATGTTCAGAAAAAAAAGAAAGAAAAATTGATTAACCTAATCAATTTTTCCAGGCAAATATTCAAATTAAATTTTAGTAGAGATATGTAAATATTCAGAAAACTTTCTCATTAAAATATCTGAATGAATCAACATATCTAAATTAGAACATTAACACTTCATTTTACTTTCAAATAATTTTAAATCGATTTAAAACGAATTAGTGTATGCAATTTCGAATCGAATTTTAGTAATTTTTTCTATGCCATTCACGAGATGTTAATCGGTTTTTTTTTCTATTTAATTTTTGTTTTATAATCTATTGATGATATAAATTTTTTAAATTGGAAGTAGTCCATTCACGACACGTTATTTTTTTGTTATTTATACGAGACTAAAATTTGCTCGATTAATTTCGTAAAATAATCAGATTCTAAACGAGAGAAACACACCAGAAGTTATCATTCTCACACCTTCTATATTAGGGAGTGGCTGTCTAGTTCAGAACCGAATTTCTTCTCGTTTTTAATTAAAAATTCTCGATTATATAAAATTTTATAAATCATTCCAACTTTTTAAACAAACATAAAT
The DNA here is from genome assembly GCA_000484575.1 of Olivierus martensii. Taxonomy (NCBI): domain Eukaryota; kingdom Metazoa; phylum Arthropoda; class Arachnida; order Scorpiones; family Buthidae; genus Olivierus; species Olivierus martensii. The sequence goes on along the minus strand of AYEL01060793.1, from coordinate 66,519 downwards.
GGTTTTTTTTTCCTTTCTTCCTCCGTGTAATGGAATAGGTATATCATCGATATGTAAATTCGCTGGAGCGCTACACGAGTGTTTCTTTCTTCTTTTTTTTTCTTTTCGTGATCAAGAATTGGAGCTTCTCTTTCTCCTTTTAAATTTGCTAAATAAGAAGAAGGAATTCCTTAGTTATCTGCCACAGCTTTCAAGTCACGGTGGTCAAATATTTGAGGGTGTTACGAACTATGTCATGCGTTATACACGCATCAGTTAACCTCTAAAGAAATGAAAATAAAAAAAAAATAAAGAACGAACAGAATTTTTTATTGAAAAGAATGAATAGAAAAAAAAAATAATAGTTTCTTTTAAAATATATATTTATAGTATTATCTGTTGAAATTCCACAGAATAAAAGAAAAAAATCTGAACTAGACAACTCTTGTTAATGCTAACTAGCATTGCTTGTTAAGATGTACAAGTTACTGAAATATATAATTATTGGTTCATCACTTTATAGTGTAACCAAAATTTAAAAAGTAGATCAATTTTTCTGGCATTCCAGAATTGTTTTATATTAAAAAAAGTTTGGTTACACTGTAACTTTAAACTTGAGTAAACTCTTACCGTTCTTACATGTCAGTACGTAAGATACAATTGCATTTGCTAGAGAACGATAAGAAAATGTCAGTATTAAATATTCAATATAAACGTAAAGTTTACAAGATATATATATATAAAAGATAAAAAAAATAATAATATTCTGTAACTTTAAACTTGAGTAAACTCTTACCGTTCTTACATGTCAGTACGTAAGATACAATTCCATTTGCTAGAGAACGATAAGAAAATGTCAGTATTAAATATTCAATATGAACGTAAAGTTTACAAGATATATATATATATAAAAGATAAAAAAAAATAATAATATTCCTCCTCTAGGTTGATCTCACATAAACGCGTTCATAATTTTGCAAATTTCGTAGTCATTTTTGTATTTATATTCAGTAGTGTATCTGATAATAAAGAACATGCGAAAATCTTATCCGACATGTATTTAAGATTCAGTATTCGAGCAGAAGGACAAAAACCAGAATGTATGAAGCTGGTTTAGAAGAGAAAATACGTGACTCGGAAAGATATTACTGAAATATTCAATATTTGGTTAGCTTGTTGAAAAATATCTGGTAACTACGAGAGCCGAAATTTTCTCTTTCTCCCTTTGATACAAGTAGACAAATCTTTTACAGTTTCCTGCAAAAATATATTATTTAGAATGTCAATAATTTATTCTATATTTATACATTATAAAGTTTTCATTTATTTTTCCAACTTTGTTTAACAAATTTTAAAATACTTATTCATTATGTGTTCCTGTATACAAGTTTCTTAATATTTTTATTTATTTCTCTATACTTTTAATATTAAAATTTAATAAAATGCAAAATTATCGCGTCTATAAGAATATATTTAAAATTCAATTTTATGTTAGTTGCTGAATAACTTCCCGACTATGCATATTCATGATCATTCTTATATTAAATCGTGAAACAAAATGAATACTAATGTATTAAAACATAGTAAACTGTAAAATTATTTCGGTGAATCATATTTATCATCGTGATATATAAATGATATCTAAGATGCCATATTTTGGAAAAATTTCCAGAAGTTCTAGAATATTTTTCGAACATATTGATATTTTGGAATTATTAAAAATGCTCCATGTCGTCAATCTTAAGGCTCTGAAATTAGATCTCTTCAGAGTCCAATCTCAAATCTTTATATATCTTTTAATCTTATATCATCTCCATTAGAACGAAATCTGAAAAATTTAAACGTCTATCGCGTTTAAATGAGTTAATTAATCTTATTTTGTGGTTGATTTTAAAGACTTGATAATTCTAGAGAATTTCGTGGAAACCAATCAAATGGTTCAAAAATTATTAAAGAAAAAAATCTCTAGTTTGAATCTCATGTTCTTAAAGATGTTAAACTTCAAGGTTAAATGATATATCATTTAACCTTACATTAAGATCGATTTCTATGGCTTAAACATCCTGCTAAATTTTACAAAAAATTCATTAATTAGTAAAAAACGTATTTAGAGAGTATCGATTTCTATGGCTTAAACATCCTGCTAAATTTTACAAAAAATTCATTAATTAGTAAAAAATATATTTAGAGAGTATCTAAGAATGAACCCGGATCCTCCAGGGTGGTAAGCCAAAGCTTTACCACGCGGCCATCCGGCCGACAGAGAGTATCTAAGAGTATCTAAGAAATTCAAATGCTCGCCATTTGCAATTTTGTTTTAATTTTCCAGAAATCTCATAATGGATAAGCGAAATTTCCATTATGAGTAGAACTGGATTTGGAATCGTCATATGTCTTCTACCTTCTACATTCATTAAAGAAAAGAGTAAAAAGAAGTGCCGATCATATCTTCTCTTTCTTTCCATATTGAAACATGAATTTTTCCTGTGAATTAAAAAAATTCATCTGATCAGGATCAGATTCTTTAACATTCCTATTACAAAATTTGCGTTTCATAGAAATTATAGGAATTCACGCAATAAATTTTCGCTAAAACAAGGTAAAGAACTTTAAATAGTTGTATCTGTAGAGTAAAAACAAGCATGTAACATCAAGATCATCTTTAATAGCAGAACATGCTTACAGAATTTCATGAAAATCCATTAATCTATATATAAATAAAACGCTTACGAACCATGTATGTTTGTCTGTCCGAACGAATTTGAGTACTTCCCTACAATATAGAAAACTGAAATTTTGAGATGTTACAAAGGGATTATGAAAGTGATTGAAAAATATATGCCATTTCGAAATTCCACTCTGAAAGGGTAGAAAAAAGGAAACTAAATCCGTAATGTTTATTTTATATTAATAGTTTGAAAATCATTATATCTATCATTTGAGTATTTCGTGCAGAGAAAAATATTCCTTAACATATTGGTTAAAAAAGTTTTATTCAAAAGGGATCGTAAAAGTGGCAGCTCCCCAAATTTGAGCGATTTTAATGTGAATTCTATTTTAATGAAAATCAGTATAGAGGGTTTTTGGTGATACAGATTACGAATTTGATGGTAGTTTTTCAAATTCAAAATGGCGGATCTAATATGGCGCCCGAAATTCAATGGATATTTTAATTTATTCCGATTTTATTATACTATCACTAAGGCTTTCCATCCAGAGGACCTAGGCTCGAATCCAGATCCTATCTCTTGGAAAATATTTGGTGATCTTAACCTGTTCTGTGGATTGACATTCTAAATTGTGTCATTAGTGCCATCTCAATGTATGGGCACACAAGACAGTTGCCCAAGACTCTAAGGACCGTGTTGAATTTATTACCAACTGATTAAACTACGGCTTACAATGCTATTAATGCAAATTACAGCAATTGCACAGGTCTTACAATGATGTTAAGACGGCACTGTTAAGCAGCCTATGCCAGGCTTCAATTCTCCCATTTTGTAATCAACAGATTCAAAAATAGTGTCATTTGTTGAAATAAAACATACAGCGATCAAGCTGAATAAATATTTACGTCACTTGAAGAGATATGGCTCATCTATCCCTGTCGTAGACAAACTTCTAGTTAGTTCATAAACTTAGTGAGAGTTAGGCATGCAAAGGCAGCGCAGTGATTTTATAAGTCGTGCTTTCTAAAAGAAAGCAGGTTAATTATATACAAAAATATTTTATTCATAAAAATACTTAGTTAAATAATAATTTCATTGATATTATGCAGTATTATGCAATATCGATATATTCTAATTAACCTATGAATTTTTATGCCATTGTGACTTATACTCAATTAAATACATTCTTATTAATTAAACTCTTCAAAGTATTATCGATCATCATTTTTTCCAAAAATTATCCGATCATATTTAAATATTTTTTTTTAATTTAATGAAAAATTCATCAATATTTTATTGCCTTGATTTATAATAATTAAGTTAAATTGCAATATTAAAATAACTTGCGATTCATCACTGCAGAAATTATTGCAGAGAGTAATAGCACGCGATCTACGAATTCAGTTTAAAATTAAATTTTCTGATGAATAAAACTGTTATTCTAATAAGTAGAAGTATTCGCAGCCGGTATTCTTCCACATATTTTGAATTTAAGAATTGCATAATTCTAATTAATTAAATCTGTAAATTATGCAAGTAATGCAGATTCATCAAAATGTTAATTTGTATAATGCATAGTGATGAAAGCAGCAAGGATTCGGGTTGCGACGCGCCCAAGCGACGATATTAAAGAATATCTCGTTATATATATTTTTTTTCTTTTTTACACTTTTTATAATGCATGTAATTATTCTATAACTTCGCTTGATTGGCGTAACAATATTTACATTAAAGTCTAGAACGACATCAATGCAAAATTTGCAATTTTGCGTCGCTTCCGAGAACGTCGCGTCGTTACACGAAAGTGACGCGACGTGCTAGTGTCCAGTTACCAAAACTGATTTAATCAACAACGTAATTTTATTTTACGTTTCGTATTAGCAGAATTGTGACAATTATAAAATAAATTTATGCAAAATAACTTATTTGTTTTTATTTGGTTACAGTTAGACAGAATAGGGAGTGTAATTATAATTATTCGCATTAACGGCGACGCGCAAATAACTATAATCCGCTATAAAGAAATTTTTATTCATTGCTAAAATCTGATTAACAGCGTTGCAAACTTATCCACATACTTTAGCAATTCAGAAATTTTTAAAGAAGAAAAATACCGAGAGAATTTAATCTATTTTAAAATAAGTTCTAATAAAATTACATTTTATCCAATTATCTCTAACTAGTTTACTATTGGGAAAAAGAGTAAAACAATAAAAAGAAAATAATTATTTTTACCAACATTTATTCTTCTTCAATCAGAACTTTCACTTATAACCAGAAATGACGTAATTTTCTAAATCACATCATTTCCTTTATTACAAATGAAGTGGAAATTAGAGAAATTGCATCATTTTATCGTGCAATCTTCTCTCTCTTTCTCTTTTATATATTTGTTTTTTTAGTAAAATAATTTTTTAATTTATATCTAATCTCATTATTACTCAATTAAAGAAAGCTTTTTCTTTAATTTTTTTCTTTTTTTTTCAAACGTTATTTATGTAACAGTTTTCCAAAAATGGAAAAATTAAAATATAAAAAAAATAAATTGTCGGAGAGAGAGAGAGAGTTAAAAAATTAAAAAAAAAAAAACCATAATAATAAAAACATAGTTAAGTTGATTATCCAAAGTTGATGTGCTATCTCTTAGAGTAGTAATTTAATTAGGTAACTTCAGTATATCGTATCTGCACAGTAATGGGGAAAAGTAGTCAGTTATAAAAATAATTCCGAAGAGTTAAGAAAAAATTTCTGAAAAAAATAATAATAATAATGTTTTTGTATATAGAAATTCATTTATTGTCCTAATCGTTTTTATTTTTTTAATTTTATTAGCATCGAGACTGTTCGTTAAGTGCCACTTTATTTAAATCTAAAAAAAAAAAAATTTGTATTAAAACTTAAAAAAATTAAAAAAAAAAAGAATGAAAGTTATATTAAGACTTTTAAAAATTAATAAAATCGTTTAAAAAACCGAATATCTAATGCAATTAAATTAATATTTAAACAGAAAAAAATAAATAGTTTTTTTTTTATAGAAAAATAAAAAAAAATGGAAACCAGGCAATGATGAGAATACTTAAGAGAAAATTATTTTTATCACAGTATAATGATAATACCTTAACTGCAATAAAGCTGATTAATATATTTTAAATTTATTTATCATTCTAATTAATTAATTCAATGCATATAAATTGCAAAACTTCTTTAATAAACAAAATGCAATATATAAATTATTAGATAAGTAACGCACTAAACAAACACTGTTAAAAATTCAAAATTTTCTTCTTTAAAGCATTTTTATTTGTTTTTAAGTTGATTTTAAAAGTAGAAAATAATATATTTTAAAGCAAATATCCATTAAAACCATCATTAAGTTGAAAGAAAAGCAAGATAACTTTGGAAGTTGAAGACAACTTTGGATATGATTTAGAAAAAGTAAGCAGAATTTTATTTTTATATTATTACAAAAAAGAAATAAAAATATTTTTAAAGATTAACCAGCCATTCTCAACCTGCAGCCCGCAGGCTGCAGGTTGAGAATGGCTGCTATAAAGAATGACATATTCAATACTCTAAATGTTGATGATATTGTATCTAAGTTTAGTTCTGTAAAAGCTCTGAAAGTAAATTTATAATTATGTAATAGTAATTTTTTCTGTTGTTATCTTTAAAAAACATTAAAATGTACTGTATATAAAATAACGATGAATTTATTTTCTTTTTTTGAGAGAGGGGGCACCAATTGCTGTTTTACATAAGAACACTGATATCCATTCCTCCAGCCCTGCTAATTTAAATATATTAAACAACTTTTGCACATAGATTTGTTTAGATCCAGTTTTAAGTTAAATTCATATATATAGCCTACAAGGTGTGTTCATTAATTTCCAGGACTGTAAAAAAATATAACAAAAATAATTAACTTAATCTTATAATAATAATATTTAAATATCTGGCAATAAAGCAATATGGTATTTGAAATAATAAAACAGCTTCAAAATGAACCCAAAATCAATTTTTAATTAATAGCAAAGTATTTTCAGACATTACAGCCTATCATCAGTACAACTGAATAAAACAAAACAACATAAATGAAAATTTAAAATAATAGAACAGAACAATTTTTTAAATATACTGTATATTAAATTTAAAATTACAGGAGTGGTTAAATATAAAATGATTTATAAATATAAGAATAACTACTATAAAAATTACATAAAGGTTATAAAAAATATTAATACAAACAATCTAATTCACATACAGTCAAACCCCGATAAGATGCCACTATCCGTTTGGAGACGATTTTGGTGGCTAATCGGGATTGGCAGTTTATCAAAAACATATGTAGTATACAAATGAAAATGAACTCCGAATTTATTAAATTACCGTAAATAAAATACAGTATATTTATATTTAGCATCCAAATTGAACATTTCTAAAAGCTATACTTTGCAGTATAGTATACGTAGCTATATATAGTACTATACAGGGTGAAGAAAAACTTCGTTGTAAAATTTTGTGTACTGATGGGGGACCTTGAAACAAGTTGAAAAAGTCTAATGAACATATGGTCTAAATGGCACCATTTTCCAGTTTTGTAACTCGAAAACGGTGCCATTTAGACCATATCTTCATTCGACATTTTTGACTTGTTTCTAGGTCCCCTATCAGTACACAAAATTTAATGACGAAGTTTTTCTTCACCCTGTGTAGAAAATATATTCATCTGCTGCTCTGATTCACTATTTTGAAATTAAACACAATGTACACAACTTACCGTACAGTGTCCTTATCTGCTCAGTACACAATAAACAATGGAAATGATCTGATTCTTTTTATCTTAAATTTTCTATAGCCTAGTAGTAGTAGTAGTAGTAGTAGTAGTAGTAGAACAGGGAGGAGCCTACCCAGCCCATGCACCGCAACCAATAATGGTCTATTGTGCATCTTCTATAGCCTAAGTATGAACCAGGCTTAAAGAGACACATGATTAACTGTTAATTCCATCACTTCCACCTGCTTGTTACAAATACATCCAGAGAGCTTTTAATACTATATATACAGTACTGATGAACTTTGGGATGTAAGTCATCCTTGGCAGATTAACAAGGACAAATACAATACCAAAAGGAAAATTTGTTTAGACATTTCTATTGGCAGATGTGGATGGCTTCTTATTGAGGTTTGCCTATTCCATTAACATAGAGAAGATCCATTTCTCCAAATTTATTGGCGGTCAGCAAGGGTGACAGCTTAACGGGAGGCATCTTATCAGGGTTTGACTGTATTTACCTTAAAAAAATAATTAATTAATATTTAATGTGGTATGTTTCTTTTATCTCGCCAATAAGGTATTCCCAAGTTGATGGAAGATAATAAGATTTTTTCAAATCAATAACATTTTTATTTAAAGTGACCAGATGTTTTATGTTGAAATGCAGGACATGTCCAAAAAAAATCCACCATTTTCTTAGTTTATTTAGTTGTGAGTCATTAATATGTCTTAGATCTATCTTTTTATGCATTTATTAATATAAAAATTACAAAAAACATACTTCTAATAAATTAATAAAAAAAATTAAAAACATTCTTCTCTTCATAACAAAAAATTAACTACACAGAAAATAACAGTCTCAATAAAAAATATCAAAAATCAGTATATATAGATATAACCATCAATATAATGAATAATATTAAATAAATAATTAGATTATTTATATGTATTTATGAAATTTTTAATAAATCTTTATTATTTGCAATATTATAAAATTCTTCACAGGAATTGAAAAATTTGTACTTAATTTGTAATATTGCTTTCAACATTTCTGCACTCAACTGCGTTTTTTCTGAGGTCTAAAACTTTTTATCACTGAAAAACTTTTTGTTACGCCACTGGTGCCTAGCCAGCATAATGCAAATTCAATTATTTTCTTAATAAACCTGAATGGTATGTTTTTCATATCAAAGTGATTAAATTTTTCTATTCATCTTGCATTAATGATGTACAGTGATTGATAGATACTGCATATCATTATTTCTTTTAATTTGAATTTTAAATCTGTTATTTCTGTAACAACCTCCATAATAGTATTTTTATCATCTTTAATACTTGTCACATACAAATAGAAACATTTGTTGCCAGTTAATAACAATAGCATCATCTAGTATGAAGTAGAGGAAATAGCAACTTTGTGCCATTGCGAAAATGTTAAAAAGGTTACATGTCCAATCCAGGACACTTTTCATTGTGGGGAATGGAGTTTGAATTGTACGCAATTTACCCCCCGATCTCCTCCGATCATAAACAGGTCAAACGAGAGAGAGAGAGAGAGAGAGGAAGGAGGGAGACATCTGGAGAAAAAGGCAAGGTGCTCTCTCAAAACAAACATGCAAGAAATACGACGACATTACGAGGTGTATTTCGATTGGTCAGTAGACTTTCATCCCCAGTACTAATAAATCGCTGAGAATGTTTACATCAGGTGTTTACCAAATAGTCGTGGATTGGACACCTGACTCGGCAAATGTTCGAGAGATAAACATCAAAACTCTCTCCCTGGGAAAAAGGGTCAGAAAAGGTCACGGGTATTTAAGAGTCATTGCCACCCTCGATTGCAGCAGTTGGTTCTAGATGACTTTCTATTTGTTATACAACGCTTGTCTCACGATGTTTGCTTTTCAATGCCTATCTTCCGAAATTTTGACTGGTTCTTCGACGCTCTTACGGTGACGACCATGACTTTGTTACCTATTGTATCACTGTGAACCTTTTCTGGTTCTCCTCTCATTTGACTCACTGAAAACCATCCACAAGTCATGTCTTCCTCGCTGTCACTTTTAATTTTTCACTGCCCTCAACTACTGGACATACATACCCGGCAGTTAATTGATAGTGGTGTACTTCATTGACCATTTGTACCACCGAAGATTTTGTATGTTCCTGATTTGGATTCTAATCAAGGGACTAAAGACTTTTAATTAGGGACTAGAGACTGTTACATGGTCATCGACAGTGTTCGTCTCTGCCAAGATCCATTTCCACGGATTTTATTTTGAGTCAAGATATCTCTTTCTCTAGTTTGGGTGGTCATTATTCACATGTATTGTGATGGAGATCTCTTTCTTTGAATATAGGAAGTTGTTCTTCAATGAATGTAATCTTTGTGTTGATTTGCTGAACAGCACAATTATTACCCGTCCTTACTCATGCTAAATAGATATACCGCTCACCTGTTTGTCGGCATCATTTACAACGATTCTGACTGGTGTCAAATCCTGACTATCACCACATTTAGGCCTAACACCTGTCATCATCATCCTCGGGCCTGCATCATTGTGGGACAAACAACTCAAATCCAGGACTGTCCTGCATAATCCGGGACGTCTGGTCACTTTATTTTTATTGCATGTATCTTCTTGATGAATGTGCCATTCTTTTGTATGAAGTCTTTATCAGATGTTTTCTTTAATATTATTGCATTGTCTCAATCCACATCAATATTCCTTTTTAGTGCTGTATCACAAGCACGTAGTGTTCTTGCCTGTAGTTATATCATACTTATGTTGTTGCATTCTTTCTGCTAATTGTTTTTCACTGCAGAAGTTAAATTATTTTATTTATTAACATTTTCAATTCTTTTGGGGCCATTATCAGTTCTAAGAAATCAGATAAAAACAAACATAAATTAATAAACTACAGATTTTTACTCTCCCCATTTACATATGCACATACATATGCAATGAAAAATGGAAATATGATGCATCAATATACAATTGTAAATACATATCAAAGAGTGTGTCTTACTTAATCAGAGTTGTTATTTGACTCTAATTTAACCAAAGTTTAATTTAACCAAAAGACTCTAATTTAACCAAAATTTAACCAATTAACCAGACTAGTTAAATATCTATAAAACAAGCACTTTTTGCAGTGTAAAACAAATTTATTAAGACAACAAATGTTTCTGGCATATAGCTCTCATCTCAACTATAGTTCTCACAAATAGAACAGAATATCGTAACAGAAAAATAAAAGTTGAACTAAAACGAATGTTGCTATGGTTACAAAATAAATAAAACATAAAATTAATATAAGTATTAAAACAAATATAAAGTTTTAGCTTCAGAGAATAAAACTTTGTATTTGTTTTAATAGTTATATTAAACATCCGACAAGCAGACGGGCTAAGCACAGCGTGGAGGTATGCTGTTAAAAAGAACATTTAATCTTACTATGAAGAATGTTTATTTTATTATTGCTCCCTTTAGAGAATTAGTAAAACCCAATATCCAAGTTTGGAAATTATTTTGTTATAATATTATTAATTTTCCGTTACCCTTATTTGAATCCAATTTTTTTGAAACTCTGTTCTGTTCTAAAATAACTTGTAATTATTATTGTTCTGTGCAACTGATGATGGTGCTATGTGTACCGAAAGCGTTTTTGTTCGTATAATAAAGTGTTGATTAATTTCTACTGCTAATTTGTGCTTTTTTGGAGAACTATAGTTTATATTAATTTTGTTTTATTTATTTTGTAACCATAGCAACATTTTTTTTAGTTCAACTTTTATTTTTCTGTCATGATATTCTGTTCTATTTGTGTTTGTAACCTGATGAGGGCTATATGCCATAAAACGTTAATAAATTTGTTCTACACTTCAAAAAGTGCTCATTTTATAGGTATTTAACTAGTTTGTTTAATAAAAGCAGTATAAAGTTTATTATGGATATTAAAATTAACCAAAATATCTAATAAACATTTAAAGCTCTTTAACAGATAATATAAAAACAGACTTGAAAATTGTATGTTTACAAAGTACTTATATATTTTAGAACAGTGGTTCTCAAGAAAAATTTTTATTTTCCTTGAAAATTGCTATTCTAGACTTGCTGGTTGGCTGCACTGATCTAAAACTTTGTGATAGAGTTGCGGAATGGTAGTGTATTAAAACATTTGCTGACCATTTGAAGGACTGGGTTCAACTACTGGTTCCACACTTCTAAATTTTTCATGAGAGATTCAGGCGTAGCCTATTATAATCCTTTATTCACTTTCCAGGTGAAGGTTCCCAGTCCATAATAGTTTCTGAAATGACAACTATTTTTATATAACTTGCCAGACTTGATAACAAGATTAAATTAATTTAGTATAACTGTGATAAAAATTGATTATTTTTATAGTGAGTGGAAATACAAAATTTTTATTTGAAAAAAGATATTTTTAAAGTTAACTAAATAAGATACAGTCAAACTTCAATAAGAAGCCACCATCTGTTTAGGGATGATTTTGGCGGCTAATTGGGGTTGGCAGTTTATCAAAAACACGTGTAGTATAGAAATGAAAACAAACTCCGAATTTATTAAATTTAATAAAATACAGTACATTTATAAATAGCATCCAAAACTTAACATTTCTAAAAAACTGTATACTTTACAATATAGTATACATACTGTATATGTACAGTACTATATAGAAAACATGTCCGTCTGCTATTCTGATCCTCTACTTTGATTTCTCTGTAAAACAATGTGCACAGCTTACTGTACAGTATCCTTATTTGCTTGGTATGCAATAAACGATGGAAACAATCTAGTTCTTACGATCTTAAATCTTCTACAACATATATACGAACCAAGCTTAACCATTAACTCCATCTCTCCATCCTCTGGTTACAAATGAATCTAGAGAGCTTTTAATATTGTATATACAGTATTAAAAGCTGATAAATTTCAGGATGTAAGTCACCTTACATGCCCCTGGTGGATTAATGAGGACAAATACAATACCAAAAGGAATATTTACTTAGATGTTTCTACTGGCAGATAGGGTCTTATTGGGGTTTGCCTATTCCATTAACATAGGGGAGATCCGTTTTGCCAAATTTCTTGGCAGTCAGCGAGGATGGCACCTTAATGGGAGGCATCTTATCAGGGTTTGACTATACATTGATTTAGATTAGTAAAAGTGCAATCGCTTTAACTATATTTTAGAATAATTAACTAACAAAGTTCAAAAAACTGCTAAAATCCAAATTTAACTGGTTTTAGTAATACCAGTTATATTTTAGAATAAAAACAGAAATCAATAAATAGCAGAACTAGGACTAGGATATAGTAAGCAAAGCATTTGCTTATTAAAAATTACAAAAGAATGCAAAAACTAAAGGAATATTCATTTGTTGCTAGGTAGCTGAATTTTTTATTTTTTTCTCTAGCACCAAAATTCCAACTCTGATAAATAGGATAGTTCAATTAATACATTATGTAGAAATTTAACATAGTTATAGCTACAAATTTCTTAAATTCTGTCTTATATTCTCGATTCTCAAGAAAAATTCTTATAAAACTTGGGAAACAAAAAAAAATTCTGTGAATTCATATCCTAAAAATTTCATTGCAATACATTAATTATTTTGGCCCTCTTTGGGCCCTGCAACATCTTCAAATCAAAAAAATAGGTGCATAAGTCATGCAGTTTACCTGCATCACTTTTACTATCTTTATATTTTAAAAAGAAAATTATCAAAAACTAATCACAAAATAATACTTAAAACCAGCATATAAACCTAAAATAACATATAGATCAATAAACTGTATGAAAATCATTCATTTTATTGCAATTTTAAATATTTCTATTGTTTTAGATACTGCCATGTTGTGATGTAAGTAGATTTATGATGTTATTTACATATAAGCCAAAACAAATATCCAGTTTTTACCCATTCTTTGGTTCACCACAATAATGATGATGTCTAATGACGTTTAAAATTCATTACTGCTATGAGAAGCACTTGTGTATATACGAACTATAGCTTTCAAACTGGACTTACTTTTAAAATAAAATTTTTTTACCATTCTGATTTCTAGCTAATTTTCTATTAACAAAATCTCAGTGAATTTGAACACTGACGTAAATTGTTTAAAAATGAAAAGATCACATAGAATTGTAACTATTATAATTATAAACATTAACTTTATTTTTTTGAAAAATAGACTTAAACCACTTTCAAAATAAACAGTTCATATAATTTTTTTTATTTTTTTTTAATTATCTCAATTGACTCCACAATGACCCCCTTCATTTCTGTATATGATGCATTTCACCATTTTCTTTCCATTTAGTATCTATGTTGTATTCTAATGCCTTAACATGAAGTGCTGTACTAGTTTCAATCTTTTCTATATTTTCCTTGTGATGGACATTGATTTAATTCTTTCTTCTAGGTTACAGACTGTGTATCCAATATATTTTTCTTCTTTGATGAGGTCAAAATTACTAAATAGGATTTCATAAACTCCTGTGCTTTTTCTTTTCCATATATACCTTTGTTGTTTCTAAGTATCAAAAAGATAGTACGGTATTTTGAATACATCATATGTTGCTTTTTCATCACACATCTGTAAATAGGGAAGGTAAAAATCTGTAGTTTATAAATTTATATTTATTTATAATTAGTTGTCTTAGAACTGATTATGGCCCTGAAGGAAGATTGAAAATGTTAGTCAAATAAAGTAATTTAACTTCTGCAGTTCTGAATTATTTTTTTGAATTACCACTTTTACAGTTGCAGAAAGATGCAAAGATATGTGATTTTATCAAAAACTTTAAAAAATTACTGTAACTTAAAAATAAAAAGATATTACTGTAAAAATGTGAAAGTTTTCATACTATTTCATACATGGTTTTAACAGGTTTTTTTTTATAAATATTTAACTTACTTATCTCATTTTAATTTTATACATTTTTGCACTATTACTTTTTATTTTAAGTTAAATTTTAAAATTAATAAAATATTAATGCTTCCTGCATGTTTTCATACCATTTCACATTATACACAATCCTTATTAACCAACAATATGTTTTTTTTTATTTTTACATTTCTGTAATAAAAATTTCATCCTGATAAATGCTATTTCAAGTTTTTTCTATATCAATTTAAATCAGGAAATAAGAATGCATAAGACCTTTATTATAAAATTTGTACATTTATTTTTTAAATATAAATAAAACTGATATATATTATATTGATCGATGAAGGTAAAACACACTGCTTAACTTTCAATCTTAAAGTTCACAAAATAGCACATAAAGCAGTAGAATCATATAAAACTAATAATCAAATTAATAAAGTTTTATATGATTCTACTGCTTTATGTGCTATTTTGTGAACCTTATATTATATTAATTAGATAACTTGTTTTATAAACATATAAAACTATGTATTACCCTGTGATTTTGTGATGAAGTGTTTAATTTGTGCATTTTTGAATAGTAAATTTGTTCAACATAAACTAGTTTATATGTTTATGCTGTTCAAATGATCAAGTTTTGTGATTTTATTAGACAAATGCCTTATTAAAATTTACTTTATGCCTTATTAAAATTTATCAATTTATTTATTTATCACTTTATTAAAATTTTTATACTAATTAAATAAATTAATTGCTAATTAAATATATTTAATCTTCTTATTTAATAATTTTTACAATAGATGAAATATTTAAAATTTAATAGATGTTAATTTAATTAATAAAAATTTTCTTTACAAATATTTATTTTTATTTAGTTTTAATAATTTTTTTTATAGTTAATATATTATGAAAGTTAAATTAGAAAATTATCAAATGAATAAATTTTTAATTGTATTAAACAACATTTTTAATTATTAAAATTAATACAGTGTTTCCAATATTTTACATTTTCCTAGACATAAATGAAAATGATGTAAATTGAAGGAAATCCATATTAAGAGAAAAGCAGTTTATACAAAATATAATTTTATCAATTTTTTATGATAGTATTTAAAGTCAAAACAGATAATTCAAAGATTTTGTTAGCAAGAGTCATTCTTATTTCTTTATATAAATTCTTTTTTTTTTTTTAATAGAAACTTTTATTTCAAGTGACAAAGCTTTCTTTCTGTTTTATCATTTTTAAATTGAAAATATATAATTTAAACAATTTCAGAATTGTTAGTTCAATAACAAAATTAATCAACAAAAACACACTCAAGTATTAAGAGTTTGAAATGACATTTTAGTTCAAACAAAAAGCACATACAAAGTCCAAAAGCATAAAATTAAAAATAGTTAATGTATTTGAAATTGCAAATTCAAAAATACAAAGTAGTTAATCTGTCCAGTAGATGTAAATAAAACCAAACAGAAACAAAAGATCAGGAGAAAAGATATGCAGTAATACAGCAGCAGCTTGGTATCAAGGTTACTGCATTGTCAGATTTCTTTTTACAGATGCTCAAATTCATGCACACAGAGTTCACTGTGAACATCATATAAAGCAAATATTTTACAATCTAGTTGCTGACCTATTGTAAAATGTAGGAATTTAAATTTTATATCATAAATTTAGAGAAAATTTTATATTAATTTGTATGAAATATATCAAGTCAAAAAATTTTAAACATATATTGAAAAGAATCAGGAAATGAATATGTAAAATACAAGTTACACTGTATGTAAAAAATAAACTAAAAATATGTACTGAATTTGTATATTTTTATAGTATTAAAGTGTGGGATGTTGAAACTTGGGCATGTATTGCTACTTACAGACCAGGTTAGTTTATACTAATCTATTATTATTATTATTATTATTATTATAATTTTATCAAATCAGTAAAATCAGATTTCTTTAACAGCTCATGGGAATAGAATATCCAGAGTTTCTTGCAGTAATGTAGAATCTCGAGTATTTATATCATGTGGACAGGTGAATATTATTAAAAATTGCAAAAATTATTTTTGAGATATAAATTTTTAATTAAAATGTTATTTAGAAATGAAACAAGTCAATTTTTCTTGCCCATCCAATTTGTATTTTAAGTTTATTAATAATAGTTATTTTATTTATTAGTGGTGAATTATGCTGTAAATTTTTTAATGTGTAATTATTTTAAGTTTACTAGTGATATATTTTGGTACAGTTTATGAAATATTTAGCCCACTCAATTTGTTAGTTAATGTGAATTGTTCTATAGTTTTGTAATTTATGTAATAAAATCTAAGATATTTATCATTACAGTTTCTCTCTCTTAATAAGAATATAACTGCCCATTCTATCTGAATATTGTATAATTACTATATATATTCACATTTGAGCTAAGAAATTTTTTCTAACAAAATTCATAGAGAGTTTGCTTATATATGAGATTGTGATTGTCAAAAATTGGAAAATTTTTCATCAAATCATAAATTATGCCAACTCAGTCATGCCACATTTCTATCACATCATCCATATGATTCAACATATTTATTTCTAACAAAGATCATCATCTTACTGATTCCTTTCATTTTTTTTAATATTTGAATATACAAATTGTACATAAATTAATATTTTTTAGTTATTTAAATATTGGATACTGCATAAGTATATTTGAAAATATATAAACCAGTCATATTGTGTCTTTTTTTTTATGTTAGTAGCGTGCTTTGTTGTTGTATCTGGATGAGTTATATTATTAATGCATTGTTGCCTGACCAGGATGCAGTGGGGACCAAATTTCGGTCATTGCAACACTTTTTATACTGTTTTTTTCAATCTATTTTATTTTACATAAAATAGTCTGGTTATTTTTTCATTAAACAAAAATTTTCTGTTTTAATTTTTAAAAATCAAAAGGATTTATTTCAAATTACAGAACAGAGATGAATTTGTACTATATTTCATAAATTCATAATTATTGAAAAAGCAGATATCTGCAGTTACTTTATACTGTAACAGTAAAAAGTAAAGAACTTTAGAATATTTAAAAATTTTTTTAAGTATACTCAAAATATAATAAATTAATATTCATCAAATGAAATTTTAGTTATGCATTATATCTTGCTTGATGCGATATTTTAATGTTCTTCTAGTTACTTTAATATTGAAGAAATATTTTCCTGTTTGAACCTATATAAGAGTTTTATGTATGTCCAAACTATAAGTTTCAAGTTTTTCCTTATTTCAAAATCAATGCAAATATTATTGCATTTCCCCTTTCAGTTATTCCAAAGTTACTAAATAGGAATATATTTTTTTGATAGCATTGTATTAAGAAGTACTGTTAAAGATATACTACTGACTGCAACATTTATGATTAGATTGCTGTCAGTACACAATTATAGCAAAAGAATCTTTATTGTTCAGAAAAATGTTAGGTTATATGTGTAATACAAGTTATTTTATTGTAAAAATCTAAAAAGGTAAATAATCAATAATTCAGTAAAATACTGTTTGTTCAAAAATGTTTGAGTATACATAGTTAAGGTAACTGAAGTTTTCTTGCAAGAATATACCCTGCTCTATGCAATACATCTGTAATTAGTAAAAACATAATATTACTGATAATATTTTAAATTAGCAATAATTAAATATTAATAAATTTATTGTTAATTAAAATTTAAAATGATATCAGTGAAGAAAAATCTTAAATATGCTTATAATAATCAGTTTGAGGAAAATTTTTAATTTTTTAAGAAACCTGAGATAAGACAGTATAAGTAATTTTGATTTTCATAATTCAAGAAAGTTATATCTTACAGTTGTCAATAATTTATGTATCATGTATCTAAATTAGAATAGCAAGATAGATTTTGAAGCATTTATCTATTATACCTTAAAGAAAACATGAATCACTGTTATCTTTACTGTTCTTCCTAAGATTCTTTTTATTCATAAAAGATCATTCAGTTAAAAAATTTTTTTTTCAAAATTGTCAGATTTAAAATACAGCGAAAGCTGAAGAGGATAAATGTCTCACCAAAATCGTTACCATTAGATTAACAATAAAGTTTTCCTGCTTAAGTGCTACTTTTGTGTTTCAGTTTTTCTTCTGAAGAAAGCAAGCAGATATTTGACTATAATTATATTATGAATCAGAATTCTTAATTAATTTTATAATTTTCTTTATGCAATTTATAATGGAAGTCTTTGAAATCTCTTCTAATTTATTGTGTTTTCATCTCAATTTTATATCTAAAAATTGTAAATAAGTAGTAGTGAATAAAAATTATAATTAAATCATTTGAAAATTTATTTAATCATTAGTAACTGTTTAAATTAAATTTTGAGATAATTCTCTCAGAAAGTTTTAAGAATTAATGATAGTTATAATTTATAAATTTTCTTAAATATTTAACTGATTTTTGAAAGTCTTGTTATAGGATGACAGGATTTATATGTGGGATCTACGTTTACCAAAGCCAGCTACTTTGGTTGGTATGTATAATTTAAATTAATAATTTTTGTTAAGTTAGTACAGATAATTCTTGCTTTATGAGTTCTTTTTTTCAAGTATCAAGAAAATCTAAATACCAAAGTTTTATAGCACATAGGCAGTACATAGTATATTTAATATTATAGGCAATGGTTTGAATTTTATTGTCCTCAGAAAATCAAAATATGGACGTTAACTGCAATAAATAATTGTAAACATTCATAAATATGACATCTCAAACTATGTAGTTTATCCCAGTAGTACTGTATCTATATAATACAATACTACTGGGTTTGTAGCAAATATTCTATATGTATATGATACTAATACTATCTTTGGGAACATCTGCTATAAAATGGGAAAAATCAAGATTGTTAACTGAGAAGCAGAATGAAACTATATCAATACTGCTTTTTTCAGCATTTAACAGTTAAAATATTTCAAAGTACTAACAAGCAGTCCTCAAAAGTTTTTAGAACTGCTTGTTAGTACTTTGAAATATTTTAACTGTTGAGAGGCAGAAGTAGCACAACCTCTGGTTGCTGAAGTTTCATTGGGATATCATGTAAATAATAATAATAAATTCTCAGATTGTGCCTAAGGCAGTAATTCGTCTTTTTTTTTTGTTGATGATGATGAATAAAAATCCTTTAGCATAGGTATGATAAATAATATCTTTATTATTATAATTTTGTTTTATTTTAAATGCTATGTTTTAATTTCTTTAGATAAATAAATCATTGTTTAATCATAAACTATTGCTTTGTTATGTATTTAACATTATTACAGTTATTAGCATTATCATTATGTTCTCAACAATGAAATTTGTTGAGAACATAATAATGCTAACCCTGTTTAATAACATTGTCTTTGGGAAATTCCTGCTTTACAAGTTTTTGCTTTACTGAAGCATTCCAGGAACAAATTAAAAATGTAAAGTCAGGAACCAGCTGTATGCAGTTTTTTTTTTTTTTTTAATATTAGTAGAAATATTTTAATTTTGATTAAATTTAATTCTTATCAACTTTTTAAGGTAAAGATCCTTTAAAGGCAATACCAACATGTGTAGCTTGGAAACTAGAATCTCCAACACTCTTTGCTGCAGGTGATGAAATGGGACAAGTCATCTTGAAGGATATTCGAAAAAGTGTAGATGGTATTTTATCAGAAACTCTACATCAGCGGCCCATCTTCAGATTAGTATTTTCACCTAAATTGTATGTTTTAATGTTAATAAACGCACAATTTTTATTTTAAAGATAAAACACAAAATGAATGATTATTAATTATATTTTCAGTCCTAATTTGCTTGCTTCTTGTGCTGATGAAGAATTTGTTGTTGTGTCAGATGTCAGTAAAGAGCATTTAGAGATTATGTAAGTTAAATTCATTTATGTAATAAGCTCTAAAATCTTGCATTCTTCAGCAACAAGAAGGGCTGGATTTTAAAGATTCAAGTAAGAAAAATGTGATACAATTTGGACAAAAAACTGATTAATGAGAAAATGGAACTAACATCAACAAAAGTATTTTATCATGAAATAATTACTTTTCTAAAAGGCATATTAAAAAAATAACATATATAGTATTTTATTTCCATAATTACATACCCTGTTATGAAGGCAAATGCATGATTTCTAAAATACTAACAAATAAACAAAATTTTATAATAGACTAATTAATGAAAAATTCAGTGATTTTTCAATACAGATTTATAGATTAGATTTAGCTATTTTCACTAATTATGTTAATGAAAATAGCTAAATCTAATCTATAATTTAAATATAAAAAGATGTTTTTAAATGTTGTGGATCACAGGAAGTGAGACACCTATAATGGGAGAAGAAAACTATAATTGAAATGATGATAGACAATGATTTACATTTTCATTTATATAGTTGTTTAATAGTTGGACAGATTTGGAAAAGCCTATTTCAATAAATATTAAAAGCATATTGATAACCAAAGTATTTCTGTGTTTCGTTTTTAATAATTGAATATCCAATATGTAAATCGTATTTCTTGGATTCAAATTGTCTATCAACATTTTCCTTTAATTCTACTAGTAAATATTCTATATTTATTTGAAAGCATTATATAGTATCCATTATTCAATTACAAGAATCACAAATGTATCAATATCTACTATATCCATATATATAAATACAAGCTGTCTTTAGTAGATATAAAGCCTTTATTAAACACAGTTTACCTAATGTTTTTCAGTGAATATCAGGTAAACTGTGGCACATTGCTGATGACTATATATGGCTGAAATGTTCTTCAATGTGTAATACACATTGAAGAACATTTTTAACCTTATCAAGGTGCACGGCTTGCACCGGGCCAAGTTCATATAGTGCACAGTGTGTGTATATTTACATGAATTTAAGCCATATTTTCCATCTTCATCACTCTGCTTCTGATTAAGCTAGTAAAACGAAAATTGTATATGTTGTTAAGCTTTATTCTCTCACAACTCTGTATAAATTTCAAGCTTTGATATTAAAGTGTCTAGGAGTTAGGGACCCCAGAAAATTGCAAATTGGGCACTGTCAAAATTAAATAGTGCTTCCCCTATACATAGAAACTTGAAATTTAGCACAAGTATAGGTCTTACGATACAAGTAAAGGAAAAATTCTGAAAATGCCAATTTTTCAATTATTTTTACGATATTTGTGGCATTGTCTATATAACAGTCTTTTTAATGAATATATTCATTATGAATATATTTCATAATAATGATTATTATGAAATATTCTCATGGTTCCAGTCGAAAAGATATTTTATCACCTATATTAAGAGACTAATAATTTGAAACAGATAATTCATAAACATCGGTTAAAAGGAAAAAATGGAGTTGCATGAAGAATTATTTAGCTATCTCAGATTATTATTTATTTAGCCTGTTTGTTTAATATAATATCTTAACAAAAAGTATTGATTTCTCACCAAAAACATAAATATGAAAAAATAGGCTAAGTTTTATTCTACCAGTTTGTTTGGCCACCAAAAGATTAGAGATCTAAAACAGATGCCAAGTTCCATTCCAACCCCAATGTCAAAAAATGAGGTTTAAATACTGAAATAAATTCAATAAATCACCCTTTCAGGCTTTTACTTGGCAAGTTTTTGAGTTATATTAAGTTATTATACAGCTATCATAAATATTAAAAAGCCAGTAATATTATTGCCAAGTAAAAACCTGAAGAGTTGACACTGTATTGAATTTATTTCAGTATTTAAATCTCATCGACATTGGGGTTGGAATGGAACTTGGCACCTGTTTTAGATCTCTATTCTTTTGGTGGCCAAACAAACTAGTAGAATAGAACTTTGCCCATTTTTTTCACATTTATGTTTTTGGTAAGATATAGTCATCATCAATTCACATAACAAAATATATTAACAAATTTTTAATTTTAAAGCAATCAAACATAATGTATATTTTAAAAGATGCATACTTCATATAGTATATCACTTATTGATGGGAAGTAAAAAGTACTAGTATTTACAATTATTAAATAAGAATATTAAATGACTTGGGATATAATAATAAAATAATATAAGCACAGCACAAAATATTATATTGCACTTCTTATACATCACTGCCAGGACAATGGACTACTTTTGAGGTGTTTTTTATTGATCATGACAATTTTTTTTCTCTTCTGTATGCATAATATTTCTGCAATAGAAGTGTCTAGGATTGTAAACAGGTTTTGTTATTATTTTAGCTTGGTCAGTTTACATCAAGATCTATCTCATAAAACTTAATAACAGTGGATACCAGTGGCGGCTCACCCATAAGAGCTGCAGCCCAAAAATATTATATGATATCAAAGTAAAAAAATATATATATATATATATTTTTTTTTCTGAATTACTTTGTTAACTTAGGAATCATTGTGAAAATATTGTACATTTTTTCTAAAACGAAAACAATTTTTTTTTCCTGTAAACTTGCAACTGAGCACTATTGCAAATAATCTAATCCGTTTTGAATTTCCACTTCAGTTAAATTCACATTAAAATGCGATTGTTATATTTTAAATTTAAGATTATTTGTATTATTTATTATCTGAGATAAATTGCAATTTTTGTAAAGATATAAAAAATATTATTAAAATTGTCCTCATAAAATAAGTATAATTAGTTCTGTTAAAAATGAACATATTTGACAGTTTCAAATGTCGACTTTGAAACGTTAATTATCAACATTAACCGTAGAAAAGCCATTTCGAATGCGAATACCGTCGTTAACAGAACTATTAATGGCCATTCCTGTTAAGAGAAGCAATGACATGGTCTTTATGGCAAAAGAAAAATTTTTAGGTTTCAGAATTTCGACAACAACTATTATACAAATTTTTAAAATTTCATAAATATGATTTATTTATTTATTTTTTGTTTCATTTTAATAAACTTATTTTTAAAACAAAGTTTCAAATTAAAAACTTGTGTATTAATAGATTACAGGATCTATTATTTAAACAAAAATCTGATAATGAACGTTCTATATTTAAAATTGATAATTTTTTTAAATTTTAAACGTAACCTTAAAAAATTTAGTCTAAATTTAAAAATTTAACAATATTTAGACTTACTATAAGCTTCTGGAGAGAACAAAAACTTACTCCTATTTCCAGAAAGAATTAATTGTCTACTTTTCAAATGTGTCCTTTATTTTGGAGTGATTAAAATATAGGTCATAAAAATTATCTTCAATGGAAAACCAATGTTGAACGTCATAAAAATCTATCAAATATTTTCAAAAGTTTAAAATATCCATCATTTTTAAACGAAGAAATCTACAAGATTAATTAATATTACTTTATATTATATATATTATGCTTTATACTTGCTTTATTATATTATACTTTATATTATATTATTTGGAATTCGATTTATAAGAACTATAAATCTTTATAAATTTTATAAAATTCAATCAAATACTGTAGTTCAAAAGTTATCAGAGACAAACCTTTTGAAGTTCTAAAGTCATTCTTGAACGATTGAAGATAAAGTGCTGAGTCATGTATTATCGAAATCATCTTCAATGACTTAATTGCTAAATTTTATTAAAATTTAATGAATAGTTTAGAATATATTAAGAAAATATCTCAGAGGTTTGAATATCTGCCATTTTTAAATGACTGAAACTAGAAGATTAAATAATATGCCGTAGAGATCATCTTTAATAACAAAATATCATTAACAAATGTCATAAAAACATTCTAATTAGTTCAAGAGTTATTAATGAGGGACAGACATATACTTAGCATGATGATCTTATAAGTCTTAATTAATAACTATAATTTATAAAAAATGTAAAAATCCGTAAAAGTAATTTAGTAATATTTAGTTAAAATTCACCAATTAAAAATTGAACAGGATTAGTGATAAAAGTAATAGAAAAGTTATGAAATTATTTGATCTAAATCTGAATTTAACCTAAATTAACTCAATAATGTTCAATATTATCTACTCGGATAACCGATTTAATTGAAAAATATTAAACTTTAACGCCTAACATCATATTTCAAATTGTTGATATAAATAGCTGAACCTTGTACAATACTTTTCATTAATCAAACATAATTTATAGAATTCTTACAGTCCGTTAATAAAAGTATGATTAATAGCTTATTCGTAACTTGAATTATTTTAAACACGACGTGAATTAAAGAGCAAAATCAATAAACAAGCTAATTATTGTAAACTAATTAAATTTCTCGAATAATTAAAATAATGTTGGAATTTTATTTATTTATTCTAAAATATTCGCTAATAATATTTGCGAGTCGTAAAAATTTTGTTTTTGATTATTGAATATGACTTGTTTCAGTTGTAATTTCCAGTTGTTTAAACGTAGAAAATTGTTTTCTGCGAATTATTACAGAGGAAATGCTATTATACTCGATTTTCAAAAGATCACTGCAAGAAGAAACGTGTTCTTAACTGCACTGTTATATAATTCTGTTGTGAAGTTTGATATTACATATCAGAACAAAGATCAATATTTAATTCCCAGGCTTTAGTAATTGGTTTCATTTCTTTCAAAATTTAATGTTTGATAGAACTGATTGAATTTTTTTTCAAGTTCATACTACAAAAATACCTCTGTTTTTGAATAGACTACTGAAAGCATAAGAACTAAAATAAGGGCGAATGATCGAAATTTAAGTTAAAGTTATGATCTGAACGGAAAATTAATTAAATTTAAGTGAACAATTGAACATATTCCTTCTTTTATCCTTAAAATAAATGTTATAAATTTATCGATAATTTTTTTTTATCAAATAAATTAAATTGCTCTTTACGTTTAGAGCTTATTGATTTAAATTGTTAGTAGCAGTAACAAAAAAAGTTATTTTTATCTTTTAAATCACAATATTGGATATTTTAAAACACATATTTACATTCCTATTTATAACATTTCTTTTCAGAAAAATCAACGAAGTAAAATGATTGAAAGCATGTATTATATAAGTGAAGAATGTATAAACTAACGTTAAAATATTAGCACGACCTGTATAAACAGAATTATAACGATTTAAAATGAATTAAATCAAAAAATAATGATACAAATTTATGCACACGTTTATTTCTTTTTTTTTTATCTGGTAGTTCTCAATAAAATCCATTTGCTTTTATTGACCTCTCAAGGAAGAATGTGTATATCCTCTGACAGCCACAAGAGATCTGTTCTGCAATCACATAGCATTTCTCTGGACTGCTGGATTTGTACAGATTGAAATTCCCTTGCGAACAGATGCTGCAAATACGTTTCTACGCGAACACGTGATACGAATGATCGATTATATTCAGAAAATGTGATAAAATCTAAAGTATACAGTTAATATAGATTAATTTCAATATGCCGAGTAGATACTGATATAAAAGGCTTCTTAAAAGTTAATAAGTTTTAGAAATTTCAATTTTGACTCGATAAACATTTTAAGAAATTTTTTAATTCATTAAAAATTTAAAATAGCCGAAAAATTTTCCATTGCAGTATTGCTGTTTATAATTTCATTACAAGTAAAAATTGATTGATATACAGTGTATATGAATAATGATATATAATGATATTTCGCATAAAGTTGAAAAAATAATCATCATTATCATTATACGATTATTTAAAATTTTCTACTAAATAATATTTTTATAATTTAATAAATAATGTTATTACATGAAAATATTTTTGTAATTAATCTTAGGTTTTACCTGTATTATTTTATCAGTTTACTGTATATTATATATA
Source organism: Olivierus martensii (assembly GCA_000484575.1). NCBI lineage: Eukaryota > Metazoa > Arthropoda > Arachnida > Scorpiones > Buthidae > Olivierus > Olivierus martensii. The sequence continues at coordinate 40,384 of AYEL01060793.1, read as the reverse complement.
TATATAGTAGCCATCAGAGGGGTAAGAGGAGCGGATGCTCCGGGTCTAACGATTTTACAAGCCTCAATTTCAATATGATGATTTTTCAATATGTTAGAAAAATATATTTTTATACTGTTTGAGTTTCATTGTTTGACAAAATTTGAAGTTTTTTTTTATCAATGTTTTCACTTTTCTTGTACACTTACTACTTATATTACACCACTGCTAATGTTAAAGCCACAAAACTTCTGTGAAACAAATAAATATTATATTTGAATAAATATTAAATATTAAATTTTTATTTTTTGTACACAGTTTTAATTTTGAAGGCCTTTTTTTTCAGCCTTCCCACAAAAATCATCCACGAGCCGCCACTGGTGGATACTCTAAGTACATAAATAGCTAAATCTCTTTTATGTTTAGAAATTCTCTTTCTTAGTGCCCTGAAGATTTTGCCAATATATTTCAAAATACATCAGCAAAATTTTGCTAATCTCAAAATTTGATATTTTCATGTATCTAATGTGCACCTGTATAATTTTTGTACAACTTTAAAAAATATTAAAAATAGTTATGTTTATGTTAAACAAAATGCATAATGTCATTGCAATACCTACAGATCAATGCTTTTATCAATTTCTTAAAATAATAATTAATATTTTCATTCTTAATTTTAAAATTGCATTTAAAGTATACAAACATCTGTTGGAGATTAGCAAAATATTGCATTTCAGTCCTCCCCTTAAACAGGCTGTCCAGCCCACAGGCCACATGCAACCCAGGACTGTAATGAATGCGACCCAACATAAAATCGTAAACTTCCTTAAAGCTTTCAGATTTTTATGAAGTTAATGAAGTTTTTATTATTTAAATACCTAGCTACATTTCCTATTTCTATTTTCTAAAATATTTCTTATTTCAATGATTAAAATTTCTTGACCTGCTCGATGATTTTAAAAAATTTCTGAACAAAAAGAAGTCAAAGATTATTATGTTACAACATTTTTGTGTATTTGTCATGGTGATATCATATATTATACATTATTTATTAACTTTTTTGCTTAACAACTATTATTAGAATTAATATATTTTATATGTGGCTCGAGACAATATTTTTCTTCAAATATGGCTGAAGAAAGCCAAAAGGTTGGACATCCCTGCCCTAAAAGTTTCAACTTTTAATCAGATATTTAATTCAGAGACTAATTCTTCATTTTTTTTTTGAAAATATCAGTTTATATTTAGGCTAATATTGTGCTATATATTTGGCCAGATTCAACATATGATTAAATATTAACTTATATTAAGTCTAATATTATACTACTATTGTATATATTATTATTTACTTGCCAGTGAACCAGAGGGGAGGGGAGAGATTTAATAATAAAAATCATTGCAGTTGTAATATTTGATGGCACTGAAAATAAAAAATTCTTAATAGGAATGACGAATTGCTTAAACAAAATTTCTAGATTTTAAATGTGTTTTAATGTGCCAAATTTTAGATTTTATTGTATTAACTTTTTACTTATAGAAATTTAAAAATTTATAAATATATCGGTTAACTAAATCAATTCTTTAATTTTAGATACAAAGATGATACTCATTCAGATTTTGTAAGAGGATTATCATGGCATCCAGAGAATAACAGATTATATTCCTGCAGTTGGGGGAAAGAAGTATTAGGTCATGATTTTCCATTTGATGATAAGGATTTAGGAAGACAGGATGATGCATCATGACCAGAAATTAAATATCAAATATTTTGTATAAAATACATTAATTGAATTAAAGATGTTATTTAATTATTGACTGTTTAATAGAATGGACATTTGATTTACTTATGAAGTTAATATAACATTATATAATTGCAATTATTGAGCATAAATAGAAATTTCAATTTCATCAGAAACTTGAAACTTAACATAAAATACACAAAAATATCAGTATCATATATAGAGAATATGGATGAAGAATTATAAAAAAAAAAGTTAAATACAGTATAGTATTTTGCTCTTAAAAAATTGAAGAAATAATTATGGTTTAAATTATATAAATAATTAGCAATATGAATCCATTTAAAATCGGCAGATTAAAGTAAAAAATATTTTAAAATAAAAAAAATGTCCAATATTGCATACAGTAGTTTTTCTGGATTCTTCTGATAAAATATACAGTATTGAAAATTATTTTTGAATGATGATGATGATTAGAAAAATATTGATTTTTCTGGAATATTCTTTCCAGAAGATTGAATTCAGAAATGCATAGAGATTTCGCAAAAACAATTTGCAGAAGTTACCATCAAGGAGACAATGTTTAAACTGCAGTTATGGAAGAAATGGACCAGATTCTTCTATTGAAATAAATTTTTTTTCATAAAATCTTCACTTCTTAGTGATGTCTTATTTTTGGTAATAGCGATTTCGATAATTAGTAATTTCATTTTGTAAAAAATATTTTAAGCATTACTAAAACAATATTGAGAAAATGATAATAATGGAATCCTCCTCCCGAAGACACCCCGATGTAGTGCATCATCTGCTTACTAGGTTAAGCCGGACCTACTAATTATTTGAGTTACTGATTAATTGGAGTATGAAAAAACGATTATTATTTACTAATACGTATTTTAAATATCAAAAGATTTATTATGTAAATATATTTTTGATGTCGTGCATCAGATTGGGCTGACCTATTATTAAAATTATAGCGAATCGCTGATAATAGATACCCAAAGTTTCGATGTTAATGCGCGTAGTTACATGTTTAATAACAATTTTTAAATATCGCGCCACGTGATATCTCGCGATATTTAAGTTTTTCCCCAATCCAGCATATAACGATGGCAAGAATTTGTGAGGCCCGTTTTCTATATAGCGAATCGCTGATAATAGATACCCAAAGTTTCGATGTTAATGCGCGTAGTTACATGATTAATAACAATTTTAAAATATCGCGCCACGTGATATCTCGCGATATTTTAAGTTTTTCCCCAATCCAGCATATAACGATAGCAAGAATTTGTGAGGCCCGTTTTCTGTTGAACTGTGCTGAAAAAAATTCGTTTTGTGCTGCAAAACTTTTCGAGAAATTCGCATTGTAAAGTGGGTTATGGAAATCCTACCAACACAAAACTATTGGAATATGTTTCCGTCGTTTTAGGCATTTCCTTTACATAGACGAATAACAAAATATGCCGGGCATAGTTTGAAAACATATACAATATAATAGGAAAATTTTGGTTGGGATTATTTGCACGTAATTCTTCTGGAGTTTCGTTCAGTTATTCTTTAATACAACTCTCAGTCGGATGGGCCACATGGAAACGCTTCGGCTTTCCATTCTGAAGGACCTAAGTTGTCTCTCTGATCCAACCTTTGAAAATGTTTATCATGAAATCCGGGCCGGCCTGTCGATCCCATCCTCCACAAACCAGCTGAACCCTTCGCAGGGATGGGCAGTCTGTGCAAGGGTTTGTTTTGGCCCAGTCATTTAGTAGTATTCTAGAATAGAAAGTGGCGTCAACTGTTGATTTAAAAAAAAAATACACTCAAAAGTCACCGTTGACATTACCTGGACGACACATATTATCTGCACGTGACGTGCACAATTCGAAATTTTTTTTTTCATTCCAGAAACCTGTCGGTAACTGTCATCAATTCGAACTTTTAATGAGTTGTCGGATTGGCTGCGTGGAAACGCTTCGTTTTCCATTCTAGAGATCCGGGATCGAGTCTCTGGTCCCACTCTTGAAAATATTTATCATGGAGTCCGAGATCGGCCCATCGATCTCTCTCCTCCACAGGCCGGCTGACCCCTCCACATGGGTGGGAATCCTGTCATCAATTCGAACTTTTAATGAGTTGTCGGATTGGCTGCGTGGAAACGCTTCGTTTTTCCATTCTAGAGATCCCGGGATCGAGTCTCTAATCCCACTCTTGAAAATATTTATCATGGAGTCCGAGATCAGCCCATCGATCTCTTTCCTCCACAAATCGGCTGACACCTCCACATGGGTGGGAATCTTATGGAAGGGCTTGTTTCGCCCCGCCACTTAGTATTCTTTCAGTGTGAAAATGGAGTCATCTGTTGATAAAATTCATTCCTAAAGATATACACAAATTTTGTCAACAGATGACTCCATTTTCCATTCTGAAAGAACATTACAGTAAGTGGCGGGCGAAACAAACCCTTCCACAGGCTCTCCATCACTGCAAAGAGGTCAGCCGGCTTATGGAGGAGGGGGATCGACGGGCCGATCCTGGACTCCATGATAAAAATTTTAATCATTAATCGATGGGATGAATCTTTAATTCTCTAACCTACATCTCGCGGAATAGCTAAACAGTTTCCATTATGGTGGCCGCGATGCGTGATGTCCCAAGAGAAAAGTAAAACTTTTCCGATTTTTTCTACATATTTTAATACAATAAATTCAATATTAGACAAGATTTTCTAAAAATGTATAATAATTGATACAAAAAAGCAAGATTTGATAGGCGCTACTACAGCGTGCGCCGTGATCATGGCTGTGACGCATCATGCTACAAGAGGCAAAATGAAATTTAATAAATTAAAAATATTTTTGATATCATATTTTAAATATTTTTACTTATTTTCGATTGAGAACTATATTGGTTTTAATTTTATGTAAGATCAAAAAGACATATTTTATGAAAATATTAAAATTACAACTCAAAAATCTAGACAAGAATTGAAAACCCAGATCTGGGTTTTTCTGTATCGTTTTACATTGCTTTCCACTTGGTGAGTACTAAACAGCTGAGCATTTCAATACCCATCACAGACTGCCCACGCTCATGATAGAATTAGCTATCAGATGAAAATGGGGTTCAATTAACTAAACTCGGAATATTCCTGAAAAACCTTTGAAGTATAGGATCCGAGAAATGAATCCAGATCTTCCAGATGGAAGCATAGCAAGCTACCTAGCATATCCATCCGGTAAACGCTATATAAGTTATATATATATATATAAATTCATTTATATTGTCGAACAATGCTAGGATTTCTGTGTGATTTAATGCCACTTTCCATACTATGGCACTAAACGGTAAGGTATTCTATTGCCCATTACAGGCCATTATAGGGAATGGAGTCTAATAGGCCTGGTCCCAAAATCTTTGTGGAAGATTCCACATCTTTAATGGTTTAATGCCACTTTCCATACTATGGCACTAAACGGTAAGGTATTCTATTGCCCATTATAGGGAATGGAGTCTAATAGGCCGGGTCCCAAAATCTTTGTGGAAGATTCCACATCTTTATAGTTTATTGTTCAGAGTTATAGAGTTTACTGTGTATTCTTATAGCAGACCTATATTCGCAATTCTAAATTTGGTCAATCGATAGATTGGAAAATGGCTTATCTATTGACAAAAAGATCCAGCCAACTACCAACCCTTGATATCATTACTGATGCTTGTGCATTTCGAATTCATGTGTAACTTTATTTGTCGAAATATACCACTTTGTAATTAATTAAAATATAGTAAAGCATTGATTGTTCGAACTAATTAGGGCCAAGATTAGATTGGAAAATGGCTTATCTATTGACAAAAAGATCCAGCCAACTACCAACCCTTGATGTCATTACTGATGCTTATTCATTTCGAATTCACGTGTAACTTTATTTGTCGAAATATACCACTTTGTAATTAATTAAAATATAGTAAAGCATTGATCGTTCGAACTAATTAGGGCCAAGATAGTTCGAATAATCAAATAAACATTAGAATACTCGGTTTATACAAAAATTCTCAGATTCCACTCCTTGGAAAATTTTTTCAAAGATTCCGGCCGGCCCATTGATTCTCATTTTTCACAATCCAGCTAACCCATCTCCAGGAGTGTGCAGGAGAATCTGTGTATTCTTCTGTGGATGCATAAATGCATCCATCCAAAGCTGTAGGTATGATCCAAGGAACTTGAATATAGACTGGAATGACGCTGCAATTAGTCAGCAGCCAAAGTGAAATAGCTGACTCAGCCAAAACCAGTTCTCCGGCAGCTACGTTATAGGAAGCGCGTCCGCTGAGTCGATTTGCTATTATCAGTACTATTATTTGCTATTAATAGTGTAATTATGGTCTTGTTTATTATTTGATTATAATCTTTGTCAAAAAAATAAATAAAATTTTATTTACTCTATTTGTATTTGTTATTTTTTCATAACTTAACATTTTTTAGAATAAAATACATATAATAATGTTTTTTTATAATGCACCCTCGATGGACTTTAAATCTATTTTTCTCCTGCCTCAAAACATTAATCGATTAGGAAAATGCAAAAATTGGAGTATTTTGAGCACTTCATTTGAAGTAATCGAAAACGTGTATTTATAATAAAAAATGGTTTAATACTCCATCATCATCATCAGCAGCAGCATTTCTTGTTTCATCCATTGCTGAATATGTATGCCTCCTTCTTTTGTTTCCAGATGTTGATCTTTTCTATCTTGTGCAATCTGCATCCACTGGTAACCAATTACTTTTCTTATATGATCTTAATACTCCATATTTGGATACTACACTCTTTTTATTAACTATTAGGATCTGTTCATCACATTTATTAAAATTAATGGGCTACATCTAGCCACCAAAATAAAGTTGGTGTTTTATTGGTATAACGTTACTATTTTGGTATTGAGATATTTACTATAACATTGAATGTACGTTCGCGAAAGTAGTCTACAAACAGTCTTCCCAAACGGATTTCGCTTTTCTAACATTGAGCGCTCATTCCAATCTATATTTCAAGTTCCTTGATGTGGACTTTTTTACATTTTTATGCCCCTTACCAATCAGGGAGATTACTAAGGGGCGGGGCCAGTTCCAACCACAGGCTGCACCCAAATCCAGGGAGATTACTAAGGGGCGGGACCAGTTCCAACCACAGGCTGCACCCACATCCGTGAAGGGGGGCCAGATGGTGAAAGATGGTGATCGCCGAGCCGGGCCCAGCACCCTGAAAAACTTTTCAGGAGATTTACTGTACCCGGGACGCGAACACGGATCCTCCAGAGTAGAAAGCTGAAGCGTGAAGTCAAGCAGCCAATCCGGCCGACTAAGGATGAGATTCAATTAACTAACCCAGATCTTTCTTCTTATTTATTTGTCATGGAAACTTTATTCACCGGCTAACCCTTCCTTAGACTCTGGCAGAGTTTCGTCCCGCCATTTATTACTCAATATGGTAGAAAATAGCAATCACTGTTATAAAATATATACCTCATAAAAAAATTCTGTGAATGTGGGAAACCAGGAATTGAACCTGGATATTCCAGGATATACAGTACGCTTCCACTGCGGCCATCCAGCTGACAAGGATAAGATTCAACTATCAGACTTGTACTCTCCTGAAAAATGTGAATAAAAGCGGTCTCAGAATTGAATTGAACCGATGGCAAGCAGATGATTAAACATGTAACCATGAGATTTGGGACCTGGAATTATACTTGAATTCTATTAGATGAAACCGTAACATACATTTATGCGGCTAGTCTTCTTAGATTGCCATCAGTCCAATAAGAAAAAGGGATGGGCAAGGCAATTTCTAAAAATTTTCAGTTCCTTTCGGAGGAATGCAAAGTTTTTGCATAACTGACCGTCAGACAAATTATCTTTTTTGAAATATATTTATATGATATATATATTATTTGCGTGCGCTGTTTTAAAGGAAAGTTAATATTTTTTTATTCAACTTTTGTCAATGTTTAAGTTGGCAATCAGGAAATAATTTTTCTTTTTTAATTTGAGAGTAGCGAAGTTTGTATTTAGTGTATGTACGAGCGGAAAGATGTAGTAATGTTAAACATATAAATAAAAGGTAGAAATGCTAAATTTATATTTTAATTTAAATAATATTGGACTACTAGAAGAATTAAACTTGAATGCTGTCATCGGTACATCCATGCAAATGGTCAATATACATTGCTTTATCGGAGCATTTTCAATGTGGAAATATTGAAAATACTCCGATAAACCAATATATATACCATTACATTAATGTTCCAACACTTCTTGATTCGCTCTCGATTATTATTTATAGGATATCAATTACTCAACGAACTTAATATAAGTTATAAATGTAATATTAAATCTAACGCACGCCTATTGGCGAGTGATAGAAAATCAAATCAAATTTTGGTAATTTTTCTTGGATGGACCGAAAAATATAATGAACATTTAAAATTTTACAACTAATCCTGAATAAAAATGTTTGCTAAACCGGTAAATGGCTTATCTATACCATACTTCGCTTAACTAATGAAAATTTAGAATCAATTTTTCAATTGGCTACTATAAATGTCAAACCTAACATTAAAAAAAAAATTGTTAAATCAATACCATGCCATGCATCCAATTAAAAATTCTTTATTTACTTTTGATTGTTTCTTTGTAACATGTAACTGAACAATTCACAATTCTATGTACACTTTTTCTTTTATATATGCTATAATATATGCTTTATTCCAGTACTTTTGTTTTGAAGAGATCATATTGAATGAATTGAAATTATGAAAAGTATCCATCAACTTCGTTTTTGGAGTCATAACCTTAGTAAAATCATAGTAAACTGAAATCTATAGATTTCTTGATAAACATGGATTGGATTTGTCTTTCTAAGAAAATTAGCAATCAAAAATATATAATAATAATTCAGGAACCTATAACAAAATTTAAATGATCGTTTTGATCGTTATTGTTTTTAAGGTTTTTAAAATTCTAGTTTGAATGCTATCATTCACTCATTGGGATAGATTGTGTTTACTGCCATCACCGTTTACAGCACATTCTTCACAGACTATGGCTCAGAGGTTGCATGCAGCCCTCCATTGATTTGTTGGCAGCCTGCCTCATAATGTTATTTTAACAAATTATACAATCAACAAAATAATTGTAATTTTGAACAATGCATTTCAAATGATATTTTTCTGATGTGAAATTATTTTTACTGTGGTTTGATGATAATGTTTTTAAACAATAAGGAAAAAATAGTAATCTTATTTGTAATAATATAGATTTTTACTTTTACTGTGTGTGTGCGTGTGCGTGTGTGTGTAATAGGTAATTAAAAAAAGTTGCACATGCACACGAGGTAGCACTGTCACTTAACTAATGAAAATTTAGAAGAAATTTTGCAATTGGCTACTATAAATGTCAAACCTAACATTAAAAGAATTGTTATATCAATACAATGCCATGCATCCAATTAAAAATTCTTTATTTACTTTTGATTGTTTCTTTGTGATGTAATTAATAAACATGATATGGATATATAACTTGTGGTTTTTTTGGTGGTCCTCCTATAAGTCACAATGAATCTATGCAGCCCTTGGTCTTAACAAGTCTGTGCATTCCTGATTTATACCTTATATAAATCAATTATCCCAAAGAATAATGAGTGAAGAGAAGAAAATGCTTGAATATTTGTGAGCACACACATTGAACCTACTAGATTTTTTGTATTCAATATACATGCCATGTAACACTTTTATATGTAAATGATAATACTGAAGCTAGATTTTTACTGAACGTATCACACACGTATTTCTAAAGTGACATAAGTCAAAAACTTGCATTTTTATGTTCGCACCATTTTATAACTGGGAAGCAATCCTCCATCATCTTTTGAAAACCTTTTCCTAAAAAATGGTTTCAAAAGATTACAAATTTTGGAAAAAATTATTAGTTATATAATGGTTTTTAGTTAAGCTGATTTCATAGTTTTTCCAATTTTCTCAAAAACGTTCGTTTTTGACTTGTGTCACTTTAGAAATATGTGTGCGATATCATCACAAATAAATTATAAATAGAATTATGTACAATAAATTTCACAACATTCAATATATTCACAATCATTTTGCATTAAATTCAGAGAAATGAATAAATCAAATGATCAGGCAAATCAATATTTAAATAAATTTAATGTTCCTATAATTTGCCTGATATTTATGTTCATATATTGAAATATGCAAACACAAATATTAGTCAAATAACAGAAACATTAAATTTATTTGAATATTGTTCTGCCTGATACATATTAAAAAATAACATCATTATAATAAAACATTCTGACAAAACTTGCCAATTCTGGAAAATACAAATTGCTTAAATATAACAGAATAATGAAAAAAGGATTTTTCGTCGCTCAGCAGGAATCCACGAATAAGCGCTAAAGCTCCGCAAATGACGATTTTGTATAAGGTTAGATTTATATAAACTATCAAACAATTATTATAGCAAAATTAAAAACATTATACATTACCTATACTTGTATCTGCTTTTTTTATAGATACACTATATCACAACTGTCATAATAGAGTTTAAATACATAATTTATATTATTATATTGTAATAATATACATAACTATACTATTCTACTAACAAGCTGTCAGTAATAATAATGAATAGCATTACAATAGGATCATAAGTTAACTAAAAATAATTGTTTTTGTATTTAAAATTGAAAATTTTCAATTTTAAATACAAAAATTATTATATTTTTATATTTTTTTAGATTGCATAAGTTGGGAACTGTCTGAATTTAATGTATTTAGTATACACACACAATACCAGAAATATTCTGTAATAGTATTATAAGTAGTAGTGTAATAATATTGGGTTGTTCGGAAAGTAATTTCGTTTTTTTCTGACAGATGGCGTTAGTTGTATTTTTCCCCAATTTTATTCTAAGCCATATTATCATTATAAATTTCGACAATTGACATTTCAAGGCATATTTATAACAGTTTTTTTTTTTTCGATTTTGTGGTTACAAATAAATTTTTGCAAATAGTTGAATACGTGAATATGGAATCTGCGAATGACAAGAATTGACTGTATATATTGGATTGTTTGGAATCAAAAATTATAAAAAAAAAATATATATATATATTATAAACTATTATTATAACTCATAATTTTTTCTGATCAATTTTTTAAGATTAAGAAAATCTAAAGCATTAATTATGCCCAAGATTATCTACAGAAAATTACTGATTTTTTAAGTGGCTCATTTTGTGAAACTATATATAAGTTGAAACATGTATGTAGGCATATCTTATACTGTACTAATGAACCACAAACAAGTAACATTGAAAATATAGTATTAAAGAATAAGCACATAAATCATGTAGCTTATCATTTTGAATGATTCAGATTCAATTCAAAATCCCATACTTCCAGTTTTTCGAGAGGGTCTGGGTCTGGGCTTGGCTCATTAACTAAATCTAATCACATAAAACACATGTATATATGATAAATGATGAAATCAGGAAAAAAATGCTTGTATCTGCATTATAGCTTTATCCACTTCAATCAGTATATTTTACTTGTATATCAGAGAATCTATATATGCCAGGAATAACCTGTACTAAAATCAGTAGAAATAATAATATAAACACTCTTTTTATCATAGAAACATTTGAAGATAAGAAAAACCAGCACTTATAGCTAATACATAGCCATCATGAGTGGTAAATAGATTAAAAGAATACAATTTTACTAAGTGAAGTAATACTAAAAAAAAGAAGCACATATTACACATATGAGCTTTTTTTTTTAGTATTATACATACCGAAGCAGATGTACAGAGGGAATCAGAATAAAATATGCAGAGTTGTGTTTTACAACAATATATGTATGTATGCATATTTCATTGTACTCTCATTCTCTCTGTATGTAGTTTAACAAGTCCCTATGTGTACATTGAATTGTTGATTGAAGACTTTCATTAAAAATAAGATATTTTTGATGTTTATCTTTAATTTAAAGTTATGAATTTAATAGTTAATAAAATTAATCATATGCAATTATTCAATTAAGCTCAAATATATTATATCAGATGTAATGTATTCTAATAAATTGTACCAGTATGCATTCTGGTTGTGGAAAAAAGTACCAGAATGATGTCCCAGCACATTCTGACCTCACCATACCATTGATTTGACAATTTGATTATATATAAGTGCTAGTTTTTCTTATCTTTGAAATCTGTATTAACTTCTATACATATTATAAATCTGAAATTCTTGCACATTCATATTCACTAATAATACAAGAACAACTAATTTGATTTTTATGAAACAATTTTTGTTTGTTAGGTGATTTATGTAGGAAGATTATAAGAGGTATTGTTAATGTAAGTCCCCAGGGATTGGTATAATTTATGTAAATTACTTTATATAAAAGCATAAGATGGAAGAGTAATGCTATTTGAGCAACTTCAATGGGTTACAATGATCATATGATTTGCTAGATGGCTGATATTATTGGATTATAATGATTGCATCTTTGGTAATTGAGCAATCTCATTGGATTAAAATAGTCATATGATTATTGCATTTTAAATTAATGGCAGATGTTGAGTACTATGCTTGTATTATTTTGTTAAACTACTGAAATTCAGATTTCATAATAAAAGATAATTATATAGCTTTATTTCTAATGTATAATCTATCTCTAATTTACTATTTATTATATATTACATTATTTTATTTAATATTATTCTTAAGTTAAACTTTAATAGGCTTAGTAGCCACATAGTGGTGTGCTACTAGAAATATCTATTCTATGTATATTATATCTATATAGGTAATCCTTGACTTATAACCATTCATACTTACTTACAATGATAATGAAATCCATTAATTCTGTAATTGGTCAATGCAATTCAATGGGTTTGAGTCCTTGACTCAATGACAGGATATATGAAAGTGTCCTTTCTTGTGTCTGATACTTGTAGTTTTGTGTTCTTTATGTTTATTAAGATAATGAATAATGTTCTAGTAAACATTAGAAGTAAAAACCCATAAATTTTGGCATTTTCGATTTCTGACCATTCTGGCTTATGTCAACAGGTTTTGAAACCAAACTTTGTCATAAATCAAGGATTATCTGCATACATTATAAATCTAAAATGCTTGCATATATATGTTCTCTTATTAAACAAGAATGGCTGAATTATTTTTATGAATTAACTTATGAATTTTCTGATGTTCTTTATTGAAGAGTGTAACTGTTATTACATTCTCAAACAGATATAGTTAATTATAAACTTTTTTACTAAAAATTAGTTCAAATTCTTTCAAATTATTAAAATTTCCATTAAAATATATCAAGGAATTAATTTGGCAGTATTAGGTTCAATCAGATATAGTCATTCATCAAAGATGATGAACGACTATATCTGTTTGAGAATTTTAATAAAAAGTGAAAAATTAGTATAAAATTAATTCATAGTTTTATTTTTTTTTAGTATTACCTTTAAAAAATACAATAAATTTCCTGAGCAATGCCAGACACAAGTTTGCTAGTAGACAGAAATTACAGAAACTGCTCAAAAGAGTGACCACCAACAATAATGCAGGCTTCACACCTTCGAAAACATAGATGCACATTGACATTTCTCGTACAACGACAGCGGCAACGGAAAACCTGGCAACAAAGTCCTCAATGGAATCTATGGGCTGTCGTAGATGAGGCTTTTCATATGGCCCCATAGGAAAAAGTCCAGACATGAGAAATCGATCTTTCATATCTAGAAAGCACCCTCTAGCTCTTCACCGCTTTATTACAACAATGCACTGTATGCGAAAATTGCTTGTTTGTGTATGTTCTATCACCCATTAAAGTTTGGCCCAAAAGTTTTTGAATCACCCTGTATAGTACTGTAGTATGAATATCGGATATATCTTGAAAATAATAAATTTCAAATGCATTATAATCTACCAGTGTAAAATCTGTATTATTTCTTCTAAATCAGTGGTTCCCAACCTTTTTTTGGCCATGCCCCACCTAAGCATCTCTAAAATCCCGATGCCTCCCTCTGACATATAATTTTTATTATTCAAAAGTGAACTCCTATTCACGTGGAGAAAGCATAAAAGTCTATTAACTTGGTCTCTCAAAAAACATGGCATCCATAAAAGAGAAAAATAAAAGAAGGAAAGGACAGTTGAAGTACTGAGAAAGAAATCACTAAAAATTGTCTAAAATAATAATAATATAAATTAATATGAAAAAACAGCAAATAAAGTTTCACAACCGCAATGCACATTCTGATTTTAATTTTAAAAATATTTATGTCACAGTATATATTTATACTGTATATATTGCCCCTAAAACCAAAAGAAATGAAAAAAAAATTTATTGTTAATAATTCATTCTCGAACTGCCCCCCTGAAAAATCAAATTGCCCCTTTGTGGGGCGTGCGCCCCACGTTGGGAAAACTGTTCTAAATATTATATAGTAACTGAATTAATTATTTAGAAACGTGAATTCAAACAACAAATCTTGAAAAATTACTAAAGAAAGGTTATAATTTAGAGCAATTATAAATATCATCTTTTCATTTTTATTTTATAGACTGCTGCACAATTTTTTTTTTGTAAATTATGATAAAAGTCAATGTATTCTGCATAAAACTTTCCAAAATTTTACCGTTTGTAATTTAATACTGAAGCTAAAATTCCGTATAAATGTGGCAATGGAATCATTTATTTTAGTAGTATAATTCAAATTTTTAAGGGTCTTGGGCCAATGATTTGCTACATAAGTAATTAAAAAACATGTTTTTAAATTCATTTTGCACGTATTTAAAATCTAAAAATTGATTGCAAACATTTCTTAATCTAAGATGTAAAATGTTTTAGTGTGTTTCAAATTTAAAAAACAAAAAAAAAAAATTATTTTGAGAATTTGCCTGGTGATGCAAATTTGGCACCTAGTTAAATTGTCGCAAAACAATTAAGAACGAAAATAAGACATTGGCTAATAGCTCATTTAATTAAAAATAAAGTATTTCTCATAGTTTACCTGCATATAATCTACGAAATACACAGATTACATAAATATATTATCACTTTTCTGGATACAAAATGCTTGAGATAAAGTAGTAATGTGATCATTCTTTTGAATATCATAAAAAATAGCCTAGAAAATAAACTGTCGCCATATATTTTAAAATACAAGACAATAATAAATTAAGAATCCGTGAATATTCAAAATTATTTACATTTTAAGTTCCTATTTTTATATTTATATTTATTATTCTGCTTTGCTAAAATAAATTATTTTATGCGAAAAATGAGCACCACATTTAAGCATAAAATAATATTTAGAATTGATTAAAATAAATTTTTTCTCAATAATTAATGAAGAAATCTAAGCTATTTACTAGCAAAAAACAATTTTTGTTGGAAATGATCTCTATAGATAAATTTCAGAAAATTAAAATTCTGAATTTTATTTTTTTTTTTATTTAATAGATTTACTTTCTCAGGACAGTTCGATGGATTTCTAACTTATGTTCGAAATGTAAACAATTACATTTATAAGTAAACAATACTTAATTTATAACAAAAATCACAATAAAAATATTTCTTTATGTTCAAAAATAATATTGTTAATTGACTATTATTATTATAAATAATGCTCATAATAGTTATTTTTTATTCTCTGTTTTCTTAGAACAAAGACCATAAAAAAAATAATAATAAATCAGCATTCTAAACTCTGAAAGAAGCGGAAGTTGCTGATAAAATTTGAACAAACAGAATAATAATAATAACAACAACAGAATAATCTTTTGATGTTTTAATTCAGCATTCAAACTAACTATTTCTTCTCTAGTGCAAAAAAGTTACAGTTAAAATTCCAACAATGCAATAAACTGGAAAATGTTTTTCATTGAAAGTTTCATTTACTGCAATTGCATCATTTCAACGCGTAATGCAGTAATTTTCATCATACATTATTTTAAGTTTACGCTTATGTTGAAGATGTAAATTATTATTTTCTATTTACTATTCTTGAATTTAAATCAGTAGATTCAGTACTATATAATACTGTAACTAAGTCATATAAAATAATTAAAAATGCCTCTGATATGTTGAAAAAACTGCACTATCGTCGTTATAAATAATTTCCGTTGCTTAAATTTAGAAATAAAAATTTGCAGAGAAAACTTTTATCTGCTAAATCTGCGGTGCTAGATAATTTTTAAAATAACCATAGCGGAGTGTTGGCTTAACATTTGGCCAGCTTAAAATTCGCATTTATATAAGATTAGGTTAAACCGGAATCTCAAACAAATAGAGCAAGGGAGGAAATTCTTCTCTTCCGTTATTTTTAGTTGTTACTGCAATGATAGTTGCCAGTTAAAATGTTTTCTAGCTCCACTAGTAGATAGCGATCGAATACTTTCCAAAGCGAAACTTAACATTTTTCAAATATAACAAAATATTTATTTAATCACACTTAATATTCAACTACAATTTCCATTTTTTAAAATAAAAGTTTATCTTGAAAATAAGTTTTAGTTTACACGCTAACGATAAAATAAATTTGAATATACAATAGTTGGAACAAGTTTGCTGTTTATATATGTGAAAAACCATGAAAGATAAATATCAAGAATGAATGGATAGCCAAAACAGGAGTAACGTGAAATCAAAAATTAATGACCAGTATAAAAGAGATTTGATGACATATTTTTGAATAAATAAAAAGAATGAATAAGGATCGAATCATAAAATAAATACAATATAGGAAGAAAGAATTGATAGATTAAGAGGAGGACACCAATCGTTATTGATGAGAGCATAAAAAAGGAATTTTTAAATACGTCATGAATTCATCAAAAAAATTTCGAAAACTCACTAATACAAGATGTAATTGGGGAAGTTTATTGTATCATTCTTTGATTTTTATGTTCTAAGAATAACCTGAAGACGGTTACAAGCCGAAAAACGTTTGTTTAGCTTTATTTAAAATATTCTACACTGCTAAAAGTGCTTGTTTTGTCATTATTTAATTGATATAACTTACTTGTTAATAGAAGGAGTTTATGATGTTTATTTTTTATCAAGTTTTATAAAAAAAAATATATATATATATATATAAAATGCTCGTATAAAATAATCGATTAATTTTAAGGAAAGGATTAATTTATAAGGAAAAATGAGATGTTATACAAATTATTTTGTCTGTTCAGATAATCGTCAAATGTTCTTAAAATTTGGAATGTTTAAAATAAAAAATTGGCAATACAGGCACTTTTTCTTCGTTTTAATATGAAAATTAAAAAGTATTTTTCAGTTTTTTATACCATAATAATCATTTGAAAATTATATTTTTTCGGATTATATTAACTGTACTCAGTTTAGCTTATCTATGATCATTATCGTCAGCATTTGTTACTTCATTCACTGCTGGATATATACGCCTCCTTCTTTTGTTTCCAGATATATCTATCTTGTTGTACTCTGCATCCACTGGAAACCAATTATCTTTCTTATATCATCTCTCCATGGTTTGTATTGCCTGCCAGGATATCTTTTCCCTTGCCTTGGTTGACACACTGTAATTCTCTTTGTCCATCGGTTATCGATGTATCATGCTATGTGAACTTCCCAATACCACTTACTGCTTCTATTATGTCTTCTATGATACTTTGGTTTGTTCCCTTATCCATATGTTGGTCTTGTGGTCCCTACCAGTGAATCCTAACATGCATCTTTCCATGCTTCTTTGGTCTATTGCTAATTTCTATTCCATTCTCTTTGTAAAGATCCACATTCCACAGCCATATGTCATTACTGATATCTAATCAATTATTTGAATATATCCAAATAATTTAACTTAAATGATATAATACTATAGATTAACATCATAATACAGTGGAAAAAATCCATTTAAAGCAGGAAGTAATTAAGGTATCTGAAGAATAGGTTATCTGTAATTACAAACAATTATTTATGTATTTATGTTATTTATTTATGTAAAAACATTTATGGTCTCCATGGCTGATCTTATATCATCTCTCCATCAACCATGGAGAGATGATATGAGATGATACATACTAAATGTTTTGAGTATAAGTTTTATCATTAATAATATCTAAAATTAAGAGAGCAATAATAGAATTTCGAATAAGTACTTTAGATATTCTAAATTACTGTATTACATTTTTTCTAATAATTTAATTTTTACTATAAATGCTTTTCCATTCAAGATTGATTGCTATTTTCTCAGGTCCTAGTCTTCGATATATCGAGCTACCTATCGAATTGATAACTCACACAGTTTTGCACGAGTTGGCCAACAAATGTCCGAATTTGACACAGATGTTGCTAGATTTCTCTACTGCCATGCAACTTCACGATTTCAGCGATTTACAAACGTTCCCTACTAAGTTGCGATCCATGTGCATTTGTCTCTCCGAAGTCATCTTTATGGAAGGTTTCATGAGAAAAATTTACAATTTCATCAACGGTCTGGAAGTACTACATTTAATCGGTAAGTACGTTCGATTAAATAACTAATTCATCGATTTATTGTTTTAAATATGCGACTTTTAATATCATCTCTTTTAAATCTCTAATATCCATTATATAGATTTAAATTAATGATCGCAGTATTTCAGGAACTTATGAGAAAGTGGCAGAAGAAGAGGAGGAAATCTACGAAGTCATTAATATTCACAAATTGAAAAGTGCAGTCCCCAATTTGCGTGTAGTCAATCTGTTTGGTATCATTTTCGTAGACGACAGCCACGTTGAAGCTTTCAGTAGTAACTGCATTCAGCTGGAATGTTTAGCCATTAACTATTGTAGTAAAGTAGAAGGAAGCACTCTTAAAATACTGATGTCGAGATGTAAAAAACTGAAATGCCTTCTTATGCAACAAACTAGTGAGTAATTAAATAAAAATATTCGAGAAACTAATTGCATTTTCTATAAATAAAATACATATCCTATAAACTAAGCATTAGTTTACTAAATTTTAATAAATAAAAAATTATCAATTCATAAATTTTCATGAATATGCGTGTTTTCTATACATCTAAATGATTTTATTGATTTCAGATTTGAAGAGTGAGAACGTAATGGCTGTAGAATGGGAGAAAACTAACTTGCAAGAGTTGGATATAACCGCCACAGATTTATCGACTGAATGTTTGATAGATTTGCTTACAAGAATACCTGCTCTAAGATACCTGAGCGCGGGACAACAGGATGCCTTTACTGACCAGGTGAGATCTTTTCGATGTAGGTATGCAAATCCTAAATAGATAATAAAACAAAAAAATGCTTGGCAGCATTCGCTGCTGTTCTAACGTACAGTTAAGTAGAGAGGTACAGTTTTCGCGACCTCGACAGAATAAACTTCTCTATATTTAGGAAGTACTAGCGCTGAATCTATTTTAGTCTCCACGGCTATAAATATATATACTTAAAGCTAATGCGGTATAGATGATGGGTTTGTAATTTTAAACCGATATGAGAGAGGACAATAACCATTTTTCTTTTACAAAAGAAACTCGATGATATTATCACATTTACATAAACTGATACGAGGATTTCGCACATATATTGCATAAACTTGTATAGGGATAAACGTTACTAGTACTTTAAATATTTTTGAATTTTTGCTATATATTTTTAACAATTCCAATTAAATGTGACTTAATATTTTTCTTTAAGAACTTCAGTTAATCATTCTGGATGACATTCCTTTGTTATTAATTTATAGATACAATAGGTTATAATACTTTTCAGCAATGTTACTAATAATTTAAACGATTCTTTTTATATAAAGGTTATGAAATTTATATGTATAGTATTTAAAAGTTATCCTTTAATTTATTTGATAATGTAGTGATCCCTGTAAGAGATCAAAAGGAAACCAAACAACATATCTAATTATAACTTAAAAACTTGTGTGCAGTTTAGATAATAACATTGCAATAGATAATATTGTTGCAATACAACAGAAGCTGTGAATTTTAACATAGACGAAAATATTACTAATAGAGTAATATTTGATTAAATATAATATCAAAATAAACAAACACATTTAAAATACAGTAATAGCAAATAATAGCATGAACAAACGCATTTAAAAAATACAACGTCCTCTAAATATTTTTGATAATGTATAAATTGCCCATTTGGCAAGTAAAAATAAAGCCCATAAGAATGATAAACCAAATACTATGCTACTAATAAATTCAATACATATTTTAGAATGAGAATCAGTATTATAAATAGATACATATGGATGTTAATTTATGCTGTTGGAGATCATACGCCAAATGAATTTGCTTGTGGTCTCTCTCCAATTTAACATTAGAGTACGTTGAAAATATATAAAAAGTCCAAATTGAAAAAGTATTTTGGCAAAAAAATTTTTAACTGATGTAAAGTAAGAGGGCTAATGTCAAATTAAACCTATCGATAGTGTTTATTTTCTGAAAGTTGGAATTTTTAGGGGCAATTAATTTTTAGTTGTTTAATAATACCATTTCTTTACTGTGAAATAATTGTTAAAAGCTATATCGATAGTGTTTATTTTCTGAAAGTTGGAATTTTTAGGGGCAATTAATTTTTAGTTGTTTTAATAATACCATTCCTTTACTGTGAAAGAATTGTTAAAAGCTATATTTGGCAAGATTCTGCTTTTCACGGAATCCAAAATTTTTGCATAATATTTTTAGTTATATTACTAGTATTAAATCGGTATATAAATCAGTCGCGAAAACGGAACCGATAAGTAGCTATATGAAAAAGTACTTATCACAACGAAGTATCGATACCTGTGCGCGACACCATCTTGAAAGGGACAATATCTCGCCAGACACAAGATTTAAAATTATACGAATTCGTGTTATAAAAGAGCGATTTCGTTATATGAATTCGTGTTATAGGAGAACACATTATACGAGAGTTTACTGTAATACATCTTGAAGGGGTCACGCAAAAATATATTCGAACTCCTTGGCAAGAGCACTTTCAGGATGATGTAATTATATATCTTGATGCAAATATATATTATATATTAATGTATATATAATATATAAATCCATAAATTGCATAAGTAACTTATGGTTATCAGCATAAAATCATAACCCACATAATCGCAAGAACAATTCCCGGCGTATTTTTGGCTTTTAAAACAAGGTGTAAAACCATAGCAAGTTTTCGTCATTACGATTATGGTCACGTGACGTTTTATTTCTCGTTCAATATGGCAGCGGTACATGGTTCATTTAGCAATTCCGAGGTAAATTTTTCGAAATATCTTCTAATCGGTGCCGCTTTCGCCCATGGTTCTATTATAATTTTTAACCAACTTGATGAGCTCTATCCAATGGTATCACATTTGTAAATTCCGTGAAAAGCAGAATCCAGCCCTATATTTATTATACAGGTATTAAATATGTTATTTATTTAAATTGAAGCTTGAAAAATTTAAACAGTTAATTTAAAAACATGATAGGCAATTAATGCTTCAAATAACATCATAGAAGTTTATTTCTTTAGTATTATCAAAGATTTTATAGTCATTCTCAATTTATTTAATTCAGATGAAAACAAAACAAACGAGGAAATTCAGCCAAAGAAAATTACAAAAACAATAGTCGTGGCAACAGACGAAAACAAGATATCACATAATTTTTAACCAACTTGATGAGCTCTATCCAATGGTATCACATTTGTAAATTCCGTGAAAAGCAGAATCCAGCCCTATATTTATTATACAGGTATTAAATATGTTATTTATTTAAATTGAAGCTTGAAAAATTTAAACAGTTAATTTAAAAACATGATAGGCAATTAATGCTTCAAATAACATCATAGAAGTTTATTTCTTTAGTATTATCAAAGATTTTATAGTCATTCTCAATTTATTTAATTCAGATGAAAACAAAACAAACGAGGAAATTCAAAATGTGTTTCTTGTGCCAATCTTTAGGAGAAATTGAAAAAAAAAATAATTATACTTACTTAATCTTCCATGAAAAAATGTTTTCCGGATCATAACTAGTTCGTATCGCGCATACACGTCTATTATTGAAATCTATGGAAGTGTTGCCAGAGATACACGATAAGTATCGTTTGCTGATCGTTATATAGTATAAGGCGCATTCTAGAACTCATCAACAAGATATCAATGACTTTTGATATGACGTCATAAATAGCAGCAACAAATTTTCAGAACGAATTATTCAAAGAAAGTGATCTTTAAATTTATTTTAAGATTAATGTAAAAATTAAAGCATCCTTGATATAAATTTATTATTGAAATCTATGGAAATGTTTCCAGAGATACACAATGTTCGTATTGCGCATACACGTCTATTATTGAAATCTATGGAAGTGTTGCCAGAGATACACGATAAGTATCGTTTGGTGATCGTTATACAGTATAAGGCGCATTCTAGAACTCATCAACAAGATATCAATGACTTTTGATATGACGTCATAAATAGCACCAACAAATTTTCAGAACGAATTATTCAAAGAAAGTGATCTTTAAATTTATTTTAAGATTAATGTAAAAATTAAAGCATACTTGATATAAATTTATTATTGAAATCTATGGATGTTGCCAGAGATACACGATAAGTATCGTTTGGTGATCGGTATTCAGTAGGGATCGGCAACCTTTTTTTAAAACCATCGAGGTGCATAGTCTAATTTTTTTTTAAATCATATTACTAATTTAATTTTCTAATCACACTGTGGTAATACATAAACAAAATAATTGTCTTGAAATATGTATATTTATACAAAATAAAGATTTTTTTTAAGTTTGGTTATACATGCATGTAATAACCAAAAAATCAAAATTAAAAGGATACATAAACAAAATAATTGTCTTGAAATATGTATATTTATACAAAATAAAGATTTTTTTTTAAGTTTGGTTATACATGCATGTAATAACCAAAAAATAAAAATTAAAAAGACAAGGAAGCCGAACACCTTCCGCTTAGGTACAAAACTTTATGGAACCGACTGTACATAAAATAACACAAAATCAAATTAAATAAAATTATGTCATTGTTATTATGTGCATAAATTTAATGCGATTTTACGCATACGCATACATAATGAAATACGTATGCATAGATTTCGCATATGCATATATATGAACAATATATGAAATTCGAACGCATTTCAGATTTGTTCTAGTGTGGGCACATCTGAAATGCGCTGAGGGCGCGCGTTGCCGATCCCTGCTATACAGTATGAGCCCATTCTAAAACTCAACTTAGATCGTTGCTCATTAATAAGACCCAGTGATTATTTTCATATGACGTCATAAATAACACCGGAAAATTTTCAAACGAATTATTGAAAGAAAGTAATCTTGAAATTAATTTTCCTTTTTATGGGCACATCTGAAATGCGCTGAGGGCGCGCGTTGCCGATCCCTGCTATACAGTATGAGCGCATTCTAAAACTCAACTTAGATCGTTGCTCATTAATAAGACCGAGTGATTATTTTCATATGACGTCATAAATAACACCGGAAAATTTTCTAACGAATTATTGAAAGAAAGTAATCTTGAAATTAATTTTCCTTTTTGAAATATTTCTGATATCATATGAAAATAAGAGTTAATAAGTAATGTTAGTTTTGGAACTCATCCTTATTACAATATAAAAGAAAAAAATTGTTAGCCCTGAATATATTGCAAATTAAAATTATTAATAAAAGTATTTAAGAAAAACGCAGCCTTTCACTATAGTCTATTTCAAGATAACCTGACAGTATATCTCTACCATTGTTGTGGGTATTTCTACACAAAGAAAAATAGTCCCTATTAGTTAAATTTAATATTAATATTTTAAAATATAAAAATGATATATCTTATAATTTGTTGTTTTGAAAAATAAAATATCGAAATATTAAATTATTGAGATGATTTTAAAAAATCACGTGACAAAATTTAACGAAATATTGTTATTATTTACAAATCGCGTATGAATATAGTGTTACCTTTGGTGGTTCGGCTGTCAGGTTATCTTGAAACAGACTATAGTTTAATTTTTATTTTTACATTTCAAACAAAAGAGTGCAAATGTAGATTAGGGAGCTTCCATAAACAACGTCACGCTATTTCGATCACTTCTTGGCTTCTTCGTCATTTTTCATCATACAAAGTTTGAGCTTCCTAGCCATGACGTCACAAATTTTCAGACTTTTCCCTTCTACTGAAAAATGCTGATTTTACGTAAATATATAAAATAGTAGAAAACTGGTGCTTTTTACACACATTCTTTAACTTTTACAATAAACTTTCAAACAACTGAATATAAATATCTTAAATCTAGAGACTGTTCGTGCAGCTTAGCCGCGACCATCGATACAACTACGCATGCGCTAACTGAACGAGTCCAGTGACAAAATAGGGATGACAGCTTCGCGCATGGATGTTTTCAAACGCAAGATAACTGAAGTTGAATGGAAGTTTACTTGTAATGTCGAATGCTAAATGATTATTTTCGAAGTCGAAATAGTTTCGAAATCGAAACCGAAACCATTCCAACCCATCATTATACCGACTGCGACTCTCCCTTTCGCGTTTGGACTCATCCACCTTAGCTAGGCGCGGCTTTCGTGGACGGACAATAGTTGTAAAGCAGAATTAGGAATATAAAATAAGGAATCTAACAATGCCGAACTTTCTGATATGCTTGCTGTTAAAAATACTAACAATATAATTAACATAAAATTAATGTTATACAGTATATAAAAATTGTCATCATATAAAATCATTGATCAAATTTATCAAGTAATTTTTCAGAAAATATTTCGAATTATTTTTAAGTTAGCAGGATTGTTCCGAAAATTTCTGATCTTTTTCAGATAAATTAACATTATGTATGCTTGAACAGAATCCAATTTTTTATCGTGAGAAAATTTAGTAATTGGCTGAAAACTTTGGTTTCTGCTCCTTAAAATATCAAATATTTTCGAAAAAAATTTAATTATCAGACTCGTTTCCTGACTCATGTTAATTTATTCAATTTTATTTATAAATGAATATTTAATTAAAATTAATCGCTTTACATATTGGTATATATGTAACTATCACGAAGAAAAATATTTCTGATAAATTTTTTATAATGATTTTTGGCACATACTATAAATTATAGCACAGGAAAGATTTTATTAATTTTCTTTTTAATTTGGCTTGTTATCCTCTAATATCATGAATTTCATACTCATGTTATAATATGATGAAATACATTTTACGTCAAGCACTGAATGGGATGTAAAAATTACGTATTTCAAATCTGAAAGTAAATTCACTTTCACATAATGTTTTTGCCAACATCATTTTTTAGATTTAGTAACAGAAGAGTAGAAAGAAAATGTTGGCATAGTTTTTGATAGTTATGACATCAGTTATGTTAAAACGGGAGCAAAGGGATATACTCTTTCAACGTCATGATCGAAAGTGCGATGCAACGAAAAATAAATAATTCATAAACATAATAACGATTTTAATAATCGTTATAAATTCAACAGTAATTAATTAATAAAAATCTTTTATACAGATGCCATTATGTTTTCTTTATTAATAATAAATGGTCAACTAATTTAAACAACTTAACTTTCTAAAAAATTGATGCTGTAAATCAGGCTTGCACAATATACGAACCTCAATAACTATTTTTCTGAGGATAATTTATTTATGCAAAAATCATTATTGTGAATGGTTGGTTATGAACACAGATTATTTGAGACAGATAGGACACTCTCATAGGGGACTCTATTGTATACAAGAAACGAACGAAGCGCCTCTATGGAGAGTACTTGAAATGAACTCAAATATTAATAAAAATGATGTTTTAATGTATTGAAAGTTTTAATTATAAAAGTTTTTTAAAAAAATGATGTTTTAATCTATTGAAAATGTAATAAAACTGCCATAAGATTCGTAGAAACAATAAACCGACATCCACTATCTACAACAAAAGTGAAATGAGTAACGCCCATGGTAACGCCAGGTACTGCCAATAGTGGCAGCACCTTCGAATAAGAGAAGTGTCCCATCTGTATGAACTAATCTGTGGTTATGAATCACTGAAATTGCAATGGATTTTGAACCAGTTACAGCAGATCTTCTATTGGTTCAAGTTCCATTGCAATTTCAGTGGATTCAGAGGAAGTGTCACTGAATATGCAGGTGAATTTACTAACTTCAGTATTCGACAGAATATTGAAATAAAGAGAAAACATACTTCTGGATTTTTATAAAAGTCTGTACAGTAAAAGATATAAAAATTTAATAAAAAGTTATATTGAAAATATTTAGCATTTTTGGAAACTAGTTGTCAGCAGATAGTTTCAATTATGAACATGAACAAAAACAAAGTATGTTCCTCTCTCACTAATGAATATTTGGAAGATAGTCTGAAGATTTCCTCTAAAGAAATTTGACTCCAGAATACGAAAAGCTTATGAGTTATTACATTCATTATTAAGATTTTTAATTTTATTTACTTATTAGTAATTAATATTAATGAATATTTTATATGCATCATATTTTCATTTTAATTATTTGTCAGAGTCAATTATGTTATATAAATAAATAGATAATTATCAAAGATTAACATACTACTATTTAAGGGTTAACAGCCTTAAAAAGTTTTAGCCCGCTGCCATTTTCTTTTAAACCTCCATGTTCTACAAATTGTGCAGATTGCATTTTAACTGTCTGTTTACTTTTAACAATTTTCAAAATATGGCGAAGCAAATTGTACATAGCAAAAATTTTATTACTATAACTGTACAGAGCCGATAGCTATTTTGAACTAACTGTAAGATAAACTAACTATATATGGACAATTTGATAATTTTACTTAAAATATTATTGCAGGTAATTAAAGAATTCATGGAGAAAGGAAATATTAAAAACTTAGTTTGTCTCGATCTCGATAAAAATGAAAACATATCCGAAGAAGCTCTTCTAAAATTCATTAAAACTCAGGGACCAATGTTGAGGGGTCTTTGCCTTTCTGGATTGCCTCATCTTACGGAAGCATTTTGGAATGTCGTTTTGCCTTTAATGCCTCATACCAAGTAAGTAAAGTATTTCGGTAATGAATTATACAAAGGAACCATTTTATACTGTACAGTATATTACTTTGTAGTTTAATAATCTTTCGTTTTTTCAGAATTCCAAAATCTACAAAAGTACTTCAATTTGGAAATTCAATATTTCATATCAAATATATCTAACCTCGATTTACACGGTAATCGAATTGCACGATTTCTGTTTAACATGATCTAAATCCAACACAGACAACAAAGATGATCAAAGTAATATTCTATACTACGGATAATAAAAAAAAAAAACAGACTTTTCTATCAGTATTAACGAGCAACTTCTATGTATATGGTACAATACATACGATTTTTAATTTTTATATAATATTCAATTATTAGAATTGTTAATTAATATATATAATAATTTTATAAATGATGAAATAATAATAATAAATTAAATTGTCGTGTTAATCTTTCAATAAATTATTTCCTCGACATTGATCCAAACATGGATCGCAGCCATCCATGATCTTAGCTTAAGATTTGGGAAGAGAATTACGAAAGTTCTTAACTCGATATGAAGAGATTTGTAAAAAAATTAAGTAAAAAGTAAAAAGGAGGGAATTTTAGTGAACCAATTCCGAAAATTTCTTTAGAAAACGAATTTAAAAAAAAATCTGAGATAGAAGAAATTGCGACAATAATGGCAACTTTAAACCGAGACTGTTTCGGTTTTAACAAGAGAAGATACGGAATAAATTTTGTTTTGACAGATTTTAAACGATTCGCATCTTTATTCTTAAATTTTTGTTGCATATTTGTCTAAAATTAGTGTTAAATTTTTTTTTAAATAAACTGAAATTTTTTAATGAAGTGTTACGGAATCTATCTCTCGATTTTCTACACAAATATTAGTCTCGAACACGTCCATGGTCTCGATTTACACGATAATTTTGCAGAACCTTTTCCATGAATCTACCGTGTAAATCGAAGGTTAGATGTAAAAGTTTATCAATGAATCGAATTTTCTTTTAAATGTGGTATCAGAGCCGGCCCTAGGGTAGTCGGCGCCCTACTGCAAAGTTCTTTTATAGCGCCCCCTATATTTTTTTAAGACAATAGTGGCTAAATAATCTTGTAAGGTGCCCCACAAACGGTGGGGCCCTGATGCACAGCATCAGGGCGCCACCTTACAAGATTACCATCAGTACATAGGACCAAGATTATCATCAGATTACCAGTGATGCACACCATCAGGGCGCACCGTATGGGGGCTCTGTCTGGTATAAACTAATTTGAAAAACTCGTATAGATGCCATTTTGAAATAAAATAGCAGATATACGAATTGCTACTTTTGTACTTTACTATTGATTATTATTATGGTAATTTCTATAATATTCATAAAAATTTTGAACTTATATCTATAGTGATTTCAAAATAACTTTTAAACAAAACTATATACTTTACTAATATAATTTTTAAAAGAAGTTAAATTAATGCCCAAGCTGGTTTACTGTAAACTATTTGTTCTATTTTAGGATTCTGGTCATGGGCATGCCGGAGGGATGCTGTCAGAAATGTCAAACTAAAATTCACGTGGACTCCTTGGTGGATTCCATAGCAAACAATTGCCCCATGATAGAGAGATTGGAGATGACTTGGGATCCTACAACACTACGATTCAGCGATCGGAGCGCTAAAGCTATCGATTCCATTCGGGTAAAGTGTCTACGACTGAAATGCTGGGTGCTCAGCGATGGGAAATACTGCGAATTAGTCAAGTCCAATTTTGAAAGAGCGGATAGACACACCGTAGTCAGAACTACTACCAATTGCCACGTGACATTAGCCTATTTATTAACCCATTACAAAGATTTAATTTTTAACTGATTATTTTAAATATTTGCTAATTACCTATTTTTTGCTTTTGTAAATTTTGTCCTTTTAGAGAAAATAAAATTTTATCGATACAATCCGACTTAAGACTTATTTCTGATACATAAATATTTACTACCTTCTCTCCAGACTTTAGAGCCTTTAGCGCCCCCGAGTGAAAATTTTTGTTGCGCCCCTCAAGTTTTCAAAATAAATTCATAAAAATATCGCAATTTACAAAACTTTTATTTTTTAAAATAATATTTTACAAAACTTACAATTCTATATACATTGTTTTAACAAAATTTATATACAATATTTACATTTTAATAAAAAATTGATTTTACGGACTTTTTTATTAAATCGGAATAATCTATATTTTTTTTTATCAATATTTTTATTTTTTGCATATTTTGCGCCTCTTTCCAATGAAGATTACTAAGGGGCGGGGCCAGTTCCAACCAAGGGCTGCACCCACATCCGTGGAAGAGGGCCGGATGGTGAAGGACGTGGATCGCCGGGCCGGGCCCAGCACCCGAAAAAACTTTTCAGGAGTTACCAGACCCGGGTCCTCCTTCGTGTCTCGCCGACAGCGTTAGCACTCGTCCATCCGGCCGCCGAATAATCTATATTTTGTGCCATGTCATTTTCGATGGAAAAGGTCGCAACTGTCTGGTATTTTATACATTCACACTTTAAATTGTACAGTAAATATTGCGCAATATATGATTTCCATGATCAAAATTTAACCATAACAACAATTTATTAACATGGCGAGAGAGATAATTTGCGGGTTTATCAAAGATATAGTCTTAGGCAAAACAAGTAAGTTTCGATTAACGAACATACTCGATTACCTATGCAATAGAGAAAGAAACAGCACTTTAAAATCAGACTATCCAGATGACAACCTAACTTCACCTAACCATTTATTTGTGTATAAAAAAATAAATGAATGCAAACTGGGAAATTATCGACAAAAACGAACAAATGTAACTTCAGAGGACTGCTTAGTTTTCTTTTTACGGAACAATAGCCCTATA
The DNA here is from genome assembly GCA_000484575.1 of Olivierus martensii. Lineage (NCBI taxonomy): Eukaryota > Metazoa > Arthropoda > Arachnida > Scorpiones > Buthidae > Olivierus > Olivierus martensii. The sequence continues at coordinate 10,602 of AYEL01060793.1, read as the reverse complement.
ACTAGGCAGTTGATAGGACTATTGCTTCGGAAGAATAAGCCTCTCCACCACGTCAAGGTGAGTCCTCTTCGGAAAGGTTTATTAAATCTTCGGTTAGGTTTTTAAATTAAATTAAAATTGTAGTTCCTCTAAAAAGACAAAATCCGCAGGGGCACTGTACCCAAAAAATGGCGCCAACCTAATAATTTGTTATAAAGGGTGCGTTCCAAACCTCAACAGCAAGTCATTAGTGATTAGTCTCTTTTGACATCAAACATAACTCAATATCAATTTGTTTCTGGAACGACTTGCTGTGTGTGGAGATAAGACGGTAGCTAACATGGTGATGAAGAAGACAATAATGAATGTTATAACTTCATTAGCGTCATTAGAAAGCACTAAAATGTATTTGCCGATGATAATGATTTAATACACTCTCTTAAGGTCGGCTTTACACGCTCAGACATTTACACCGGTTTGTTTGCGCAGCGTGTGTTTGCACAGACAAACCGGAATATTTGTCGGTGTGTGTAAATGAATCACCGACTGAAAAATTGGTGTGTTCGGCCTGTGCAGTCTGACAAGTCTTGAATTCACACAGACAAATTTTTGCATGTTTGAACGTGTAAAGTAGTTTCATACCATGACCACAGACTAATAGCACAATCTCCTGTTCTTTCAAGTGGACGATATCTCTGTACAATGCAAGATTCTTCTCACGATTTTCTGAGGTCGCAGAAAAAGTAGTTCCTGCTAGATGATAAGATTTTAAAAGTTAAGAGAGTGTAACAAATCATCACCATCGTCAAACAGAAACAAACTGATATTGAGTTTATTTCTGACGTCAAAAGAGACTACAGTAATCACTGATGACTTACTGTTGAGGTTTTTTTTTGTCAACAGATGATTGGAACGCGCCCATTTATTGCATATTTCAATAATGAGTTCTCTCGGATATTATTGTTATATTTCAAAATATTTTTTTAATTTAAGATTTTTTCCGTTAATATTTAAGGCACAATTTTGAATCAAATCTATATATTTCTTACTAAAACATGAATTTATTGTCTACCATTATAAAATTTCTTTTTCTTATTGGGTTTGATCTTTCAATCTTTATGTTTTCTTCGTGTAGTGTTATTAAAAGAACAACGAAAATTATATTTAAATGATTTAAGAAGTGTATTTTGTAGAGAGAAATATTTTGATCCAAAATGAAATTAATGCAATCGCGCTATGGCATTTGAATATAAGTATTCAACTGTCACGTTTGTATACTACAATTTAATAAACTATTTAAATTTCATATTACGAATTTTACTCAGAAAATTACGTAAACCAGAGTTAGACTTGGCTCCACTACATCTGAAACTGACGCAGCTTCCAGTTTGTACGCCATATCTTCGCCAGAAAGGACTGAAAATGTAGTAGAAATAAATTTAACATTTCAGTTTCAGGTGTATATTCATAGCCAATTCGAGTTTAGCATTCATTGACGTATGTAGATAACATGACCATTAAAATCGTTGTTATTTGGCAACCTATAATATTTTGTTTTTTCTGATCAATCGGGAATTTTTCATTTAAATAAATTTTATCTAAAGATGTGATTCGATATTCCACGAACTACACTAATTAAACTTTCCCAGTTTTCTTGGTTGACGTCACGGTTTCGTTTGAATAAAGAACCAGTTCAGTGAGCTAGGTCACATGATTTAAGATGGAGGCATTCATAAATGTTTTTAGCAAAATTATCCACAAGTTTGTTAGTGAAGTAAATGATACAAGAAACGATGATTATATTGGTGTATTGAAGCACGCTGCACATTTGTATAAACTAGACGCCATTGAAGATGATTAAACTTCTCCCCACTGCGCATGCGGTTAAGAAGTCAACCCTACTCGTGGATAGTTTAGATCGTGCGAACTCAGTGCGACCCAATCTGACGTCAGTTGATAGTAATTTAAACAGCAGCAGATGAATTATCTTGCTATTCGATAAATCTTATCGCAATTTCATGTACTTTAAACGAATGACTTATTTTTCGTTATTTCTGCTCATAGCTCGACAAAACTATATCCGGTTAAAACGAGATCTGATAGGTGGGAGTCTAATGTACAGTTAATTTCGGAATTATCCTCTGTATAATGCAGAACATATGTTCCGCGTTATATAAACATTACCGTTAATTTTTCGTCGCGTTATAAGAATCAGTGTTATATGGGCGTCTACTGTCTGTATACAATATATGGAGAAGGCTAACGAATATACGATTAAAAATAGATAGATAAAATTCGTAAATAGGACTTTCTATACAAAAATCACGATTTTTTCAACTGAATCGTAGGTAATGAAACTTTGGGCCCACAATCGCGTATTCAGACAGACTACTACTATCAACAACATTTATATCATTATATTAATATTTTAATCCTACTCAACCATTGTTGATCTATATTTTACACTTTCCATCTGAATTAATAAGGGGTATGCTAGTGTAAGGTCCTGAGGTGCCATGAAACATCTTTTGTGACGCACTTATTGACATTACGTAGTCGCCATATTTGTAGCTTGTCCGAGAGTTATATTTTGCCGTATTTTATAAATTTATTAGAATTGCTTAATAAATTTTATATAAGATTCACGAATATCTGAGAGAGAAAAGGAAAATAGAATCATTAAAGAATAATAGAAAAAAAGGAGAATTGAGAAGAATTAAGGACTTAGAAAGGAGGAAGATAAAAGGAAGCAGTAAGAAAAATCCTCTCTCTTCCACTTCTTCCCGAGAAAACTCAACTCCTTCAGGTAGTGCAGGTTGGACATAGCGCAGCCCCCTCCCTATAACTACAATTAAAGATATCATATTTAAAGCATCAGCTTCGTTTCCTTTTTAGTGCAATATTTTTATATAATAAACCTTTTTCTTATTCTCTATCATATCTTTCGCGTGTTTTAATTCTCCCGGGTTCTGGACCCCTTGTGCCACGGATCCACAATTATTCTATATCATTCGGCAATAGAAACTAGTACGTACCGCCTCGATTCCCGACACTAGCTTTCAGCATTCTAATTCGTTATTGAACCAAGCAGAATATGAAAATGGGGATATTAATTGCTGATATTTCTATATATATATTATTCATTTAAAAGCCTGGAAAATAGCACAATATGAGCTTCAAAGACAGATATTGTATATCATATTGTACAAAAGAATACACAGGATGGCCATAAAATAACGTGAGGTGTTCAGAGCTCTTTAGCGCGTCATGTATTGGATGAAATGTAACAAAATTTGATGCACGTACAAAGTGGAACATGTGGTTTCGATTTTGAAAGAAAAGCTTTAGTACTAAAAGTCGCCAACAGGAGGTATTGTGGCGCTGCAGAAATATAAAATGCGCGATTAAGGAATGTGTAATCGCCAAATGAGACGGTACACATCAAGTTTCTAAACAATACTTGCCAATATTTATTGTTAATTACGAGGTTCAATATGACCAGAGCAGGCTCAAAGCACGATGGAAGTTATGCACAAATCAGGGCACCTTACAAGATTATTTAGCCACTACTGTCTTTAAAAAAATATAGGGGCGCTATAAAAGAACTTTGCAACAGGGCGCCGACTACCTTAGGGCCGGCTCTGAATATGACCACCATTCAGATATTCCAAGAACTACATGCGCCGCATACAGTTCTTGGAACATCTGAATGGTGGTCATGTTGAACCTCGTAATTAACAATAAATATTGGCAAGTATTGTTCAGAAACTTGGTGTGTACTGTCTCATTCGGCGATTACATATTCCTTAATCACATATTCTACATTTCTGCAGCGCCACAATACCCCCTGTTGGAGACTTTTGGCACTATTTTCTTCTTTCGAAATCTAAACCGCATATTCCACTTTGTACGACCATCAAATTTTGTTACATTTCGTCCAATACATGACGCGTTAGAGAGCTCTGAACACCACGTTATTTTATGGTCACCCTGTATTTCATTTGACAATAATGGAATAAAAACTAAGAACTGTGTGAAATTTTCAATATAAATAGTATATAACATCAATGGAAACAGTGACAGAAATATTAGCTTTTATTAATGAAACTGAAACAGAGGTGAAATAAGTAATATTATATATGCATTTTATTCTTTGGATAATATCAGAAAGAAGCATTTATTATTGGACAGCCATAATGTACATTGTCTCTGATTTATGAATAATACTGAATCATATTCAATACTAATCATCGGAATCAGAACAAAGAATTATATATCAACTTCTTCTTTGATGTGACATTTTATTATATGTTTCTGCAGATAACTATTCTTGGTAAATCTTTTCTCACATTTATCACATGCATATGGTTGCTCTCCTGTATGCAGACGACGATGTAGAATCAAGCCAGTTTTCCTCGTATAGCCTTTGTGACATATGTCACAAATATGACGCTCTCCTAGATGTACTCTCTGATGCCTATGCAAACCGGCACTTTGAGTAAATTTCTGGCCACAAATTGGGCATACGTAAGGTTGCTCTCCGCTATGAATTCGCTTGTGTCGCTGCAAAATGCTACTCTGGGCGAAACTTCTTCCGCAAGTATCACAAACGTAAGGCCTTTCTCCAGTGTGTATTTTCTTGTGATCATTTAGACAACTTGTTCTGGAAAACTGCCTTCCACAAGTATCGCAAACAAGAGAGCGATCACGATCATGTATCTTCTTATGCTTCAGATATTGAGCATTTTGTAGGAATCTCTTACCACAGGTATCACATGCATAATCTGCATTTTCTTGCTCTTTTATCAGAGAAATTTCGACATTATTTGCATTTGAAACAAGTTCCTCTTCCACTCGACAAAAACTTATATTATTTGAATCATTTAATTCTGTGGCACTATCTGCCCTGTTATACATGTGATCACTCTTAACTTCTGTAATACTCATTGTTTCCTAGAAAGAAAAATAAAATTAAGAATATTTTTTTAAATTTTATAAATTATCAAATTAAAAATAAACTAGCTTAATGTGGAACATTAGTAGTCTGAGCATGATGAAATAATGATTTAATTGGATGTATTGGAGCTACAAGAAACTTCTCGAGCATCATCAAGTTCACTAGTTCGTCTGAAAAGTCCATATCATTCTCAACTGAATAATCGAATCTTTTTGATAGTGTGTGCAACTAGAACAAAAATTACTACAATGAATAAGCTCAAGAAACTCAAAATGGCCATCTGTCATTTTGAGTAAATCTTATCCAAATCTGCTGTCAACTTTCCTAACCAATTTATCACAGCATAATACTTTATAATACTTGCAACAGTTCAGCTAATTTCAAAAAATTACTAGTAGGATAGTAATTTTTTGGAATTCATTAGTTACACTGTGAGGAGTTTGAGATGTAAAAATCAGTTGAGTAAATCTTATCCAAATCTGCTGTCAACTTTCCTAACCAATTTATCACAGCATAATACTTGCAACAGTTCAGCTAATTTCAAAAAATTACTATTAGGATAGTAATTTTTGTGACTGTGAGGAGTTTGAGATGTAAAAATCAGTTGAGGGGTGAATTGGAAAAGAAAAAACAAAAGACAGAGATTTACCGGGATTGTCGATGTCGTGGTAGCCGCCATCTTTGAATTGAGTGCATCGCTCTGGTGATTAAGAAAATTATTGTTGTAATAATTGTTTATATTACTATATACTGTTTTGAGTGATTAATTATTTGTGAATGTTAAAAACAAATTAATTATTTAACTTGGCTTCTCTGTTAAGATACTTTAAAATTAGAAATTTTGTTATGTAAATCTCATACAGTATAATTACGGTTGGTGGTGCTGGCGAGTGCTGTCTTCCTCTGGCGTCCTTTTAGTATTGATGTTTGTGTGGAATTGTAGTTTATGTTTCGTCCATGTGGAATTGTCCTTGGAGAATTGTGACCAGCGAGCTGTCGTTACAGGGTTGTTTAATTTTGGAAAAGTATCCGTTGAGCGTCAGAATAAAGACTGTGGAAGAGTCGTCAGAGGAGTTGGTGTTATTTCTGATAAGTTGTATTTTTTAAGTTTTGTTAGAACTAACGATTAATAAAGAAATTGGTTATTGTCAATGGCGTTTATTGTACCTCAATTGTTTCAAGGGATTGCCCACAGAGGTGCAATAGGCCTGCCAATAATAGTACCCGCAACCAAACTTATCAACCTTGTTGAAAGTGGAAACTAAAAGAGAGGCAGGAGGCTTGTGCCTCTACAATGGAAAAAACCTCCTTCGTTGGATTATCAATTATTATACAATTACAAGTAAGACAAATTTGCCAAAAAGAGGCCAAGACAGGAGGCTTGTGCCTCTACAATGGAAAAAACCTCCTTCGTTGGATTTTCAATTATTATACAATTACAAGTAAGACAAATTTGTCCTTCATTTCTATTTTTATTAATAATAATATTGTGAATGCTCGAATAGATACTGGAGCCGATAACACCGCCATTAAAGTATATGGAAAAAAATAATAAAGAAGAATCCACATATTCGCCTCCATCAGGTGCGAAAGTACAGTTAACCCCGCCATTAGTTAAAGTATATGGAAAAAAATAATAAAGAAGAATCCACATATTCGCCTCCACCAGGTGCGAAAGTACAATTAGCTATACAAGGAGAAGAATATAGGACTTTAGGACGCTTTATAGCTGTGATAAAAGTCAACAATGTCACACTGAAACAAAATTGTATGGTTGTACCAGATTTGGCAGTGCCATGCTTGTTGGGACTCGATTTTTGTCGTTTTCAATCTAACACTTAATCGGTACTTGTAGTTGGAAGTTCCGATTTCTGGGTTTTGTTTTCGTCCGTTAGACGTTAAGTGTTGTTAGATTGTTTTTGAGTTAAGACAAGACCTGAGCTCAGGCCAAACTCTGGAATTTGCAGAGTCGTTAACCGTTGGGCTTGTTTATAATTAGCAGTATTGACATTCTAACCCGCGACTTTGCAACACTGTTGTGAGGTATTCCTATACTATAATACTTATTTATTATAATACAGGAATTTAATTCAATGTACTCAATAAAGAAAAATGATATTTTGTTTCTAAAAGGAAATTTTTTCCATTTCATAAAAAAACTTAATGACTTAACTACTTAAATAATTTAACTGTCAAAGAAAAACACTTTTTGCATAATTAAGGTATAGAACAGTTCATCTCACTCTTTATAACAACAGTGAGATGAACTGTTCCTATCAATAGCAATGTTATGCAGAATTGTACATACTTTTGTGTGTATGTGTGTATATATATTAGCTGAACTGTTGCAAGATATTTCTGTATTATAATATAATATACTCAAATCCCACTTTCCATCAGAGATGCATTCTTCAAAAACAGGATACATACTGAAACAACACAAATCAAAATATAATTTTCCATAAAAAAAAATCACTGAAATTTGGAAGATAGAAAATTAGCACTATTATTTTTAATAAAACAGAAAATACGTGAACAACACCTGCAGTATGTACTGTAAACCTATTTCATGTGGATAATGCTCCCACATGAAGTAGAATGACACATACCGCAGTATGTGTCATTCAGATTTTACTAAAGGAAGAAGCAAGAACAGTAGCAGTATGTACTGTAAACCTATTTCATGTGGATAATGCTCCCACATGAAGTAGAATGACAAGCAAGAACAAGGAAGAAGCAAGAACAGTATATCACATGATGTACAGTTCGTTCCATAAAGTTTGTCACCCGCTTCTCAGGGGCTGAGCTTACTGGAAGTTGAGTTAATATTATAAAGTCTGTCAGTTCGAATCTGCATAGTGGAAGCTAAAAATGGACGTGTCCGTTCTGATAAAGAATAGGGGTGAGGTATACGAATGAGATGGGTCGATTACAGCGCTCTGAACTGAAAAGACTAATCGCTCACTATTTCAAGCAAGGCAGACTTTCTAGTTATGAATTGAGTAAATAACACTCTGTAATATCATTTTTTAAATTTTGAATATTGGTAATTATGAGGATGATATTTACAGATTTACTTTTTTAAATTCTAATATGCTAATATAAATATACCGTATTTGTTTGCGCCATATACAGTATACATATATATAATTAAAAAAATCAATAGTTTTTAATTTTTAAATTTAGTGATATGAAAAATTATTCTTAAGTGATTTTATATAATATTTTAAAATTTTAACTTTTACTAACAATGTAATTTCAGTTAGCAAAGTTACCAAGAAGTTTACGATTCTGTATTCGATTGTGCTGAAGAAAAGTATTTATTTAATATTTTATATTTATTTCATTTATATAAGGATCCTTTGTATTCAGTATTATATAGAAGATTTATCATCAAAATTTAAATATTCCTTAACTAATAATGAAGAATATTTTAAAAAACATAACTCTTAATATTCATGCTTTACAGGTAAGAAATTTATAGCATTAGTTTAGATTAGTTATCAATTCATTCTAGTAAGAAAATTGTAATATTATATAGCAGTTTTTCTGAGAACTGATTTCTCTGTATACCCATTATTTAAAGAGACACATGAATTCCTAGGTTGAATTGTATAAACAAGAGTGCTCCGCTCACTTTTCTGGTATCAAATTTTTCATAACTAATTTTTACTTTTGTTTCTTTTTAATGGAAGTATTCTATAGCAAGATTTTTCTGACTTACAATTTATGCCGCTTTCTATGTTGTGTATATTAATCAATATGACATTTCCATGTCTTCCACGGCTGCCTAATTCCCTGATGGGATCAGCTGAGATGGAGGATTGGATTCAATGTTCCAGATCGGACCCTCAAGAAAATCTGCAGGGTGGGATCTGGGAATTGTAGCCGAATACTCCATAGAGAAGCACAGCATTCTTTTACTGAGATCGTCCAGCCGACATAGACACTAATTATTCCTTTTTATATGGATATATTCTGCTTTCTACTTGCTGAATATTAAGCGGTAGGGCCTTTTTGATGCCACCACTGGTACCCACAACCCCAATGAGGTCAGTGATTAGATGGATTATAAAGTTCAACCAGTCAGGCTAAAACCGTTCCTAAGGGATGGAATCTCTAAATTGAACCCCGACCTCCAGGATGGAAGCATAGAACTCTTCCACTGCACCATCCGGCCGACAGAGGTGATTGGTAAAAAACGCAGTATTCTACAAACAAGCAAGAGAAATGTTTTCATTCTTTATTTTCTTTTTTCGCTTTTTTTTATTTATTCATTCTTTTTCTGTTTTAACATGCTCGTAATATTTCAATAAATCTTTATGGATCTTGTCATCGTGTATCCCAGTGGTTCGAGTACTACAGGTTTAGAAACGCTATTATATATATTTTGGATTATTAATTTGTTTGTTTGTATTACGTAATGTCTTAAATTTTAGAAGAGAAAACCGCCAAACTTGCTTGGAGGAACTTTTGGGCTTTTTTCGAATTATCCATATTAAATAACTTTCCTATTCATTATTTTTCAGAATAAATTATAAATATTGAATAATCCACAAAATCTAGCAACTTGCTCAACAGATAGCACTACTTGTCAATAATGTGCTTTCCATAGTCTTTTCTGTTGACAATATTGTTAAACTTTGTAGATTGTTGCAAGGTTTATAGATTTTTTTAAAAAAGCTTATAAAAAGCATTGAGGAACGTCATTATTTAAATCAAATTATTTGAAATAACTTTGCTAAATTTGGCGGTTTAGTATTATTTAGAAGTTTATTGGATACAAATAATTATACAATCCAAAATGTGTGCAAGATAAAACTATTTTATTCAAGAAGTATAAAAGGTATTGTTTAATATTTGGAAATGTATAATTTATTTTTCCATATCCATATAACCTATATATATAGCATCAGAAAATGAAATTAGGTTTATAACATAATGCAGATAACGATTAAATTTTACAACCTACCAGATAGATGTCTCAATATGCAGATATTTTTCTAACCGCTATTATTATTTGCCAATATATTAATAATTTATAATTACACTGCTAATCCTGCAAGGTTGTGAAAATAGATATCAGTGAATATTTACATATAATCGGTAATTCTAAACTTTTTCTAACAAATGTTATTATTTCTTAATATACCTAATTATGGTGACTTCAAAAATTAAAAAATCTAATTTAAAAATTATTATGGATAAACAGAGGTGTTTTCTGTGTAATAAGAGTGAAAACTTTACAGATTCTCAAAAGATCAATTAAGGTAACGTATTATTTTATTATCAGTTGAAATCAATTCGTGAAGCTAGATGAATTAGATTTAAAATGTTAATTAATTATGCTTTAATACTATATTATGCTAAAATGCAAAGATTCGGACTTAAAAAATAATAAATTGGACTAAAATAGAATACCATGAATCAAACAAAAAATGATATGTAGAAAATTTATAATAGAAATTTTTTATAATATATTGTCATACACTTGTATGGATTGTAATCGTATATTTATATTTCAGATTTGAAGAGATCATTCAGGAAAGAATTGAGTCAATTACAACGAATAAAAACGTGCTAATTGTTTCAATATTAAAAGTGAAGTTAATTTTGTATTATGTTCTTGATATTTGGAATTTTACAAATGAAAGTTATAGAATTAT
>AYEL01060792.1:0-12558 GCA_000484575.1 Olivierus martensii | reverse complement strand
AATTTATCGCTCACTATTAACTTTTACTGTCCAAGTCTCGCAGTTCAACTAAACTCAACTCAAGCTTGCAGCTCGCCTATTTATATTTGAATTATTTTATTGTTTTTTATTTGTACAGAATATTGTTAATTTGTTTTTTGTGCCGTATTCTGTAGTAATTAATATTTATGTTTTCATTTTCAAAAATAAATTGAAAAAGTATAAGCATTAAATTATCCCTAAAAATTAATGAACCAATTCCCTTTTTTTCCTTTAATTCTTATCTCATTTTACACGGTTATAAAGAACATATCTTTGACTTTTCATTATCTTCTTTAGATCGATTTACATGGTTTACAGTTTAATTGAACATATCCTTCTATTTTGTATGAATTCTGCATCTCGTTTTACACGGTTTTGGTTTACACGATTTTTCCAGGAACGTATCTACCGTGTAAATTGAGGGCTGAGTGTACATGCACGGAGTGCATGGAGTGCATGTGACTTGTGCGTACAAAACCCTGCGCACAGCCTCTCCCAGCAGCAATCCAGTTCGCCCACCTCATATGGGTACAGTAAAGTTCCAACAAGTGTTGATACCAGCTCATATGGGTACAGTAATGTTCCAACAAGTATTGATATTTTAGGTCAGCTCGTATGGGTACAGTAAAGTTCCAACAAGTGTTGATATTTTAGTTCTTTTTCATTATTTAATTAAATTTATCCCTTATTATGGCTCCCAAAAAAATTTTTTTTCTTTAATTAAATTTATCCCTTATTATGGTTCCCAAAAAAGTTGTCTTTATTTAATTAAATTTATCCCTTATTATGGCTCCCAAAAAAGTTGTGTATTAAATTTATCCCTTATTATGGCTCCCAAAAAGTTAAGTGTGTTAATAAATTAAATTTATCCCTTGTTATGGCTCCCAAAAAGTTAAAAGTGTTAGTGGAGATGGTGTTAAACATGCTTTCTTCTAATATTACTGTTATATTTATTTCCTCTCTTTATCCCTTATTATGGCTCCCAAAAAAGTTAGAAGTGTTAGTGAAGGTGATCCCTTATTAAGGCTCCCAAAAAAGTTAAAAGTATTAGTGAAGGTGGCATTAAACATGCTTTCTTCTAATATTACTGTTATATTTATTTCCTTTCTGAATTACATGCTTTCTTCTAATATTACTGTTATATTTATTTCCTTTCTGTATTTTTCCACACATAAAGCCATAACATGTTAAAAATTTTTTCTAGGGAAAAAACGCTTTCTTCTAATATTATTGTTATATTTATTTCCTTTCTGTATTATTTTCTAATATTACTGTTATATTTATTTCCTTTCTATATTATTTCCACACTCCCAAAAAGGTTAAAAGTATTAGTGAAGGTGGTGTTAAACATGCTTTACTCTGATACTGTTATATTTATTTCCTTTCTGTATTATTTCCACACATAAAGCCATAAAATATTAAAAATTTTTTCTAGGACAAAAAAACGTATTATTTGGATTTACATTAATTGCAGTGGGAAAAATTGATTCAGATTATGAACTTTTCGGATCATGAACAGGGTCAAGGAATGGATTGTGTTCGTGAACTGAGGTATCACTGTATTTTTTTATGACTAGAGGAGAGAAATCAATTCATTTTTATTGTTTTCTCTAGATAATGTTGGACTGATCCACAAACTATTCTCATTAAATGTTTAAAACACAATATTATCAAATCTAGCAATTAATTCAACAAGCTTTAAAATTTTCTATTATTAAGAACATATACTATATATCAGATTTTTCAAAAAAGACAAACATTTTTTACCTAAAAATTGGAAAATGTCAATTACATATTCTATTATGTTCCTCCAGTATGGAACTTTGTATTTAATAATTTTTGTTATACTGAATCAATTGTTTGTCCTAATCTAAGTCTGAAAGATAATTCAATCCACTTTTTATGGGACTTCAAGTGGTTTTTAGATGTTTCCTGTTCATTAAGATACACATATAAATGCCCCAATCATTATAGCCATCAGCAGTGAATGACATTTCATTACTGGAAAGCAATTTGCTATAGAAACAAAATACCAAATCTTTTTCTTTTAAACTAATCATGATCAGGTAATATATTCTCCACTATTTAGTTCCCTAATATAATTTATTGAAAATTATAATTTAATTATTGTAAAATTCTTAAATGAAAATTAGTGATTTCTTTTTTCTGACCATTCAAACTCTTCAGAAAAATGAAATCACTTTTTGGTCTCTTTGATAGGCTGTTTTTATGATTTCCATTCTTTTAGCAACACTTAAAGAGGAATTCCATCTTGTTGGATCAGTGTGTATTTCAAGTTCAGCACATAAATCTTTTGAAACAGAAAAGTTTAAATTAATTTCATTTCACATTTGTTGTTAATAATGTCAATGATACTGGAATCCCAATCAGAAGTACAAATGCTCCTCTAGTTACAAACATTCATAGTTATGAACATGAAATTTCATTTTCAAATTTCACAAAATTTCAAAGATGGAATATTACAATAGTTTTAAATAATATGATAGCAAAATGCTCTAGCAATCAATATAAAGTAAAATTACAAAATTAATTAGCATATTACAGCAGTATTTCAAGATGGTGTATTTTTAATGAAAAATTCCTCATTTTACAATTGAAATCTCTCATACTTTGTCTTTATAACGAACTTTCAGAAAGACATGGTAGAACAAACACTATAAATTTGACTATCGAACACAAATATAAACTCTTATTAGAAAAATTAGCAGAAAACCAAAACAAACAATAACACAAAATTCATTTTGACACACACGTTCAATTTTTATATTTTCTTTTTTAAAACCGACAATTAAGTTGTCATGGAAACGAAATAAATATTGTTTTTGTTTTTATCATTTGGTCAATTAATGGATATTAAACACTTTATCAATGAGAATTGTTTAGAACAGTTTTTAATTTTATTACAAACGCAGAAAGAAATATACATTTTCAAATAAAACATCTTAATTTCTTTTTCAAATAATAAAATAAAATACTTCCCGTAGTCGCCATTATGTTATTACCGGTGCTTTGCTTGGTGCTTTAGCAACTTATCGCTTAATTACTCGTTTAGTTACGACTATATAATGCTGCATTTTGCGTAAATTAATAACAACATAAATTAAATTGTAAATAATAAATTGAAACTTTCCTAATAAATGCTCAAAATCAATTTTCGGAAAAAATGATTGAACACCTGTCATTAAGCCTACCTAACCCTGTTGCTTAGAAAAAATAAATGGAATCGTCCAAAGCTCCGCAAACTCGAATTCGCGCCTGTAATGATTAATCTCATTGGTTTGTAAGTATTGTAAGGAAGCCGAACATCTTCCGCTTAGGTGACAAACTTTTTGGAAGGAACTGTACATTGTTACACCTTTATTTTTTACGTGTCTCTACTACAGTTGCTATATTGTTGATATAAAGCAGAGTCAAGTAACTTAGTACAATAGATTCGATAAAATATATAAGAAAATAGATGTTAGCTAAATATATAATTTATTTTAATATAACTATTTAATTTGAAAAATTTTCATCATGCCATAGTGAATTGTATTTGATTACATTAACAGTAATAAAAATGTTGGGAATATGTTTACTAGTTTTTTGCTAAAGGTGACAAATATCAAGATAAATGGATTTTATTTGTATTTATATTGTAACACAATAACATATGTACAAACATACTGAAAGTATAACTGAATTACATAATTCAAATTCCTAAGCTACCAATGGAAAAACTATTCCCCAAACAATGCAAATGCAGAATTTTATGACTCAAGTGAAATATAGTCTTATTTATTTAATAATCTAATGGAAAAAATGCAATTCAAAATCGTACTAAGTGGGATTTGGGTGCAGTTTACAATAGTTTTAACAATTTAGTCTATTTATTGTTATTTGATTTTAAATTTCAAAATGCAAGCAATATACAAATTTAATCCTAACGTGTCAGTAAAAATCAAAATTTTCATCAGATATGACTTCATTGTGTTAAATTATTTATAGAAATAAATCCAATTTTCTTGAAGTTATAATTAAAAAAGCATTAATTATGATTTTTATTATGGTAATTATTTTAATAAAACTAATAAGCATAATTAATTCATTAATTTAAAAAATTACATTGGTTATATTTAGCATATTCTAAAAGAATGACAAAATACTATCATAATTCAAACTTACATGCAGATAAAATATGTTACAGGTATTTTCCAACTCATGTAAATCCAACCTCCAAAAATCAAACTTTATGTTAAGATTTTTTCAAAATATTTTCTTTTTTTGAAGTATAGAGTTAAATATTTATTGTACAGGGTGGGCCAAGAAAAACCAAACCAAATATAGCAAAAGACTCTTGGTTAGATTCGGTTTATCTTGGCTCACCCTGTATTTGTAAATTACAAATCTGAATATGATGGTTTAGATTTAAAATTTCATGTTACTTGATTTATTTATATTTGTGTATTATTTCTTGATCTTAAGCATCATATTATTGGCATAATATCTTTCCATGCATCATTGTCTCCATTTCAGTCAGGAAATAATATGGCACAATAACATTATATAGATGCAATCACTATAGTCCACACTAGCTCCAGTAGTTTTTAAATAAGAATTTTTATTAAAAATTACTTTTTCACCCTATGCAGAATTTGAAGCCCAGTTATTTGCATAAGTTGGAGAATACCTATACTATATATATTAGAAACTGAGATACTTAGAATAATGTGCAATGGTTGTTTTATGAAGTTAGTTTTATATATTTGCAAAAGTTTTTAAAAAATAATAAATAAATTACGGATATTCATACTATTGGTATATGCCAATCACTGGATCTGGTATCAAATTCTCTGATGAAAGTAGAAGCAAATTTTGTCTTAAAATCAACATTATACAACTTTTTGTCTGACTTACATAATTTTTTTTTGTGATGCAAAAAATTTTTTTGTTACAGATATAATTTTGCAGATAAAATGAATCAATATCACCAAGAGAACAGTATGCTCTTTTGAAGCTATTCCTCTGGTGGCTGTATTATCATAAATTTATTATAAAAAGTTAAAAATGAATATTGTTGCTTGTTTCTAATCAACATAAAAGTTTGTATTTTTAAAAAATAAACAAGGTGAGAAAGTAAAATATAAGTTGTTGATTTATAACATTTAAAATTTATTGCACTTGACTTATTTATATTTTATACATTTTCTGTTTATGTTAAATATAATATTACTGATGCAATATTGTTACATCAGACATAGCCTCCTTATTAATAAAGAAATAATATTGATCCATAACATTGCAAAAGTGCAATTTCTATAATCCTCTAGCCCTGGAAATTTTTGATTCAATATTTTTGTAAAAAATTATTTTTCCAACTTATGCAAATTTAACTAACTTATGTAAAAAACTTGTACCAATTATTTGCTTAAGTTAGGAATTGCTTACATCGAAATTTTTGATTCAATATTTTTGTAAAAAATTATTTTTCCAACTTATGCAAATTTAACTTATGTAAAAAACTTGTCCCAATTATTTGCATAAGTTAGGAATTGCTTACATTAATAAATTTGGTATGAAAATATATCCAATACAATAAATAGAGAGAAATGACAAATTTACTTGGTTTCCTTAAACTGGGAATATTTTTTATTGTTATTAATAGTCATCATCAATCATTCCATTAAGAATGATTGATTTTTTTAATGCTAACAATGCTTTACCTTAAGTTTAATTTAGAAGCATTTGTTAATGCTTCTAAATTAAACTTAAGATAAAGCACTGTTAGCATAATTCTTTCCTTATTTTAAAATAATTAATAATTTAAGGAAATTGAAAAGCAAACTAGCTACACTCAAAATGCTCCCACTGATAAAAATTGATAGCCATGTAATATTCTAAATATACTATTAAACAAAAATTTATTGTTAATAGGGTAGATCTAGGGAAGATAATTTATCAATATTCATCATTAAACAAGATTTCAAGATTACAATTCAAAATATGTGATTTGAGGTTTATAAATAATATATGTTACTATTTTACTAAAAAAATGTAATTATATATATACAAGATGAAGAAAAATTTCACTGTAAAATTTTGTGTACTGATAGGGGACCTTGAAACAAGTTAAAAATGTCGAATGAACATATGGTCTAAATCAGGGGTGGGCAAAAGGTGGCCTGCGAAGGCATCTTATACGGCCCGCCGCATAAATTAAAAAAAATTACAGTTTCAAGGCCCACATTTGTAAAATTCTACTCGAAAAGAAAAAAGAAAAATAATGGATACTGTTGCTAGTGTACACTACCGAGTTACTCCAAATTTTGATGATGTAATTAACCATGAACATAGTAAATTTCACCATTCACATTAAGTTGTAAATTTGTTTTTACAAAATTAATTATGTAGGTACTTAATATTTTGTAACATCTGATGCAATAATTTGTTAGCAGTCAATCAGTTTGATAAAATACTTATGTTTTTAAAGAAAATTATCTGAATTTATTAATTCATAGAACGAATTATTTTCTAATGTTTCTAATGAAAAAACAGTTTCTACAGATGCTTTAGAACTCTGCATACCAACAAAACCTAACAAAATAACACAAGAAAAGTATATTTTAAAAATAATATTGCTGCACAAATATATTCTTTGTGTAAGTAATCACAAAAATGGCTACATACGATAGCAAGATTGACCAGAACGTGTGCAGATAAATTAGCACAATCATTCTTCTCCCGTGTGATGATAGGAATGTGTTTGTGCAAGAATCAATCTTGCTTGAATGTGAATAGTAATTTTATGTCAAAGTATTTTTTATTAATTATTAATAGAGTAGCTAATATTATCATCAATAATTTCATTACATAATTATGGCACCATAAGGTTAAATTCCCCCTTAGGTATTTTTCAATTTTTATATGGCCTGCTTCATCCTAAAGATTGTTTATCCGGCCCTCAGCAGAAAATAAATGCCCACCCCTGGTCTAAATGGTCCCATTTTCAAGTTATAACACTTTAAAACTAGCCAATCACTATCAAGTACACATCTCTCTACTGTGTCGTCTCATGCGTCGCTCTCCTACTGATTTCCGGGTTAATAAGAAGTCGAGCGACGCAATGCGATGCGTCTTGGCAAAATGACGCTGTGTGTAATCGATGGTGATTGGCTAGCTTTAAACGGTTATAACTCAAACTGTGCCATTTAGACCATATGTTCATTAGACATTTTCGGCTTATTTCGAAGTCCCCTATCAGTACATAAAATTTTACAATAAAGTTTTTCTTCACCCTGTATATAAGTTACTGAAATAATTTCTAAAACATTTTTAGAACTTATTTACTGAATGTCATTTCAATGTGCATAAATTAAAGAGTTTTTAATGTATAATATAATTTCTTTAGATATATGTCAAGGATTTGAATTTTATTTTTAAATGGAATGGAGCTAGAACTAATTAAAATTTATGCCAGCAATTCCTTAATCACAGCTGAACATTCAACTGCTGAATTTGTTTTATTACAAATATTCTTTTTCATAAATCTCATTTGGAAAATAATAAGGTTTTATTTTAGAGAAATAAATAAGTGAAAATAATATATTTAAATTTAAATATTATTTTAAAATGCAATTTATAAGCAATTTGTTATATTAATCTATGATTTTTACTTAACGTATGTGAATCATCTTCCTTATACTTTACTATGATAAGACTTTATTAATAGTGAGACAACATATAATTTTCTACCATAAAGTTGAAAATAGAATATTTTATAATAATAATAATATTCAATACATATTTAATGTCAAATTAGTAATTTTCATATTATTGATGCTTGTCATGTATTAATGAAAAAAGAGGGAAATAAGATTCAAAAATTGTTTTTTTTTTTTAAGCAAATGGAAATTACAGATGAAATTTGAGTACAGTAGTCTCCCTAATCTGACACACATGATTCCAGGGCTTGTCGGATTATTGGATGTTCAATGAAAAAATGGAATTACATAAATAAATATGCTCAGTTTATTAAGACACTCCTGTCACTGCATTTGCTGTTCAAATCTTCCACAAATCCATCAATTTTATCCCAATTTTTTCACTTTTTTTCAATTTGGACATTATATGAAGATAAACAACAAACTAATGCAGAATTTCTTCCCACTTCTTATTCAATGTAAATAATTCAGCTCAATTTTTAAAAGTGGAAAAATATATTTATTAAACTTGAAGATCTTTCAGCTTTATTAAGCCATCTTCAGCACAACGTATAAGAATTCGAACACAAAAAACTTAGCAAGAACATAATTTTTATTATATTCTTGCTAAGTTTTTTGCGTTGAAATTATGGAACGTTGTGCTTAAGATGGCTTAATAAAGCTGAAAGATCTTCATGTTTAATAAATATATTTTTCCACTTTTAAAAATTGAGCTGAATTATTTACATTAAACAACAAAACTGATAAAGCAAAAAAACACTATTTTACAGTAAACAGTGTACTGAGCTTAAAAATTAGTCCAACTATAATGCTTGCACAATGAACGAATAGTGACTCTCACACACATCGACAAGTTGTGACATGAAAATTTCATGTGAGTGGCACAATGATTCTCAGTGTCGGATTACTGGAAGTGTCAGATTGGCAAAGTGTCAGACTACAGAGACTAACTATATATGTGATATGTCTTAAATATATTAAATTCATTCACAATTATTATTATAAATAAAATATTTTAGTTGCTCATTTTTTAGCTTACCTTTGAACCATGGACACTAGCTCCATTATTCTGAAAATTTTCATCACAAATTACATAGAAATATTGTTGTGAATTGTGTGATTTCTGATGATCTTCAAAGACACCTACTTCAGAAAAGGTATCACCACATATATTGCAAATATAGACTTCCTCTATGTGTGTTTTTAAATGGGATTGTAAGGCATCATTCTGAACAAACTGTTCTCCACAAACTTTACAGATATGACATGCTTCATTATTTTCAGAATTTGGAAATTTTTGCAAAATAGTAGGTCCATTTTCATTATTTGAAACAATAAAAATAACATCATATTCTTCATCTGCAGCTTGACACTCAGCAGAATTATATTCTGTTTCATCTAATTCAACTTTTTCTTCTTGCTTTGATTCTATAAAAATGTATTTTATAGATTATAGAAAATATTGTTAGTATTAGTCTAATGTGTTAACTTCTTTTATAAAAAAAATTAAATAAATTGATATATACGTCAACTTATTTAATATACATATATTCTGTATATTATTGGCTTATTAATAAAATGCTTATGTTCACTTTCTTGAGTAGAAAACAAAAATTATTTTAATAATACAAAAATAATGAGCTATATATATTTATTATTTTTTCCATTATGGATGAATTTATAAATAATTATACAGCTAATGGAAATGTTTTTCAGAAATATTACAATTAAGTTTCCAGCTTAAAAACTTACTAGTAATCATAATATTATATTTTGTGTAAAGTTATAAAAAAGCTATTTAATTTTTTTATGTAAGAGGTAATTATGATCTTTATAGTTAAATTAATTATCACAATAAGATTAATCAATTAATTAATCAATCATTATATTAAATTAATCAATTAATTATTAATCACAGTCATTAAATATATACATTTAAACATTTTTTTTTTTAAATTTCAATATTTAAAATTTTTAATTTCAATTATTTTTGAACTTATTAACAATTACTAATATTTAGTTTGCAATTAATATGCTACTAGCAAAAGAATCCAAACACTGCTAGATAGTGATATAGTGCAATAGATATTTCTAGTGTAGTCTACTTTCATAGATGCTACAATGAAAAATATCATAGTGAAATGACAATGATAATATATTTCATGAAGTAAAATATGTGTAAATTTTACTTCATGAAAAAAATAGCAACATATATTTAATAAATATAAGGATTAAACAAAGTAATATCAACAATTATAGATGAAATCTTTACTAAATGAACTAAAAATCATGTTACCTAGTCAATATTAATTTTTGAAATATTTTTATGTACTTTACATATAAAATATATATTCAAATTCATGTTTTATAAAAATATATTTATTCAAAATTTACAAAAAGTATGTGAATATGTAATTATATGTTATAATTCTTTATTGTATATATCATTTGAAATGATTGTTTATAAAGTATGAAATTTAATAACCTTTTTTTTACAAATGTAAACAATTTCCTTAATAGTGCTTAATTCTGATTTATATTTGAAATATCTACTGCAAGCATGAGTGAAGTAATGACAGATTATTTTAAATCATTAATATTAACCAATAATTAAAATAGTTTTTATCCACCCACCCCTAAAGATAGAATTTATGAACATAAAGACAATATATCCAAAGGCAACCTTACCACTGTCTTAGCTCAAAGAGCTTATGAAAAAGATACTGATATCCTATGGTATGATGCCAAAATAATAAAAAATGTGCATGATCATAAAGCTCTACCAGTAGTAGAAAAACTGGAGATCCTGAAGAATAATGAAACCAGTAATATTATCAATATCAGGCAAGCCGACGGGTTAAGTTCGGCCTGGAAATATGCTGTTTGAAGAAATATTTAACGCATTTTTATTGTTCCCTTCCCTTTTCAGAGGAATAGTTTAACTTAAAGATCCTGTTTACAAAATGTTTGTTATATATTAATCTATTGATATTTTATTTTAATGCTAATATTTGAATAATTTTCTGTTCTATTATATTTAAAATACTTATAGTTCCTGTGTTTCATTTTTGTTCAACTGAAGATGGTATCTCAGATACCGAAAACGTTTTTGTTTATATTAAAGTTTATGCTAGTTTTACTGCTAAATGTGCTCTTATCTGAACTTTACTAAATAAGTAAGACCAAATTCTAAAAATCAATTCTTTAAAATATGACCAAAGACTGTATAGCAGGCATTATTGTTAATATATGCCAAAGACATGTTGGCCACTAAGATTGGGCCATGATGATATTACTTGGCCATTGTCATCAATGAATATTGGAAAATGTTATTGAAATGATGTTGATTGGTCCTTAAGGTCATCAGTTATCCTTTTAGGACAATATTGTAACAAAATCATTGAGAGTTTGTGCTTAATATCAGTTGCAACCAGGGCCGGTGCCAGGTTATTCTGTGCCCTAGGTAAAATTTATAGGTGCACCCCTTATTTCACAAGTTGGATATTTTTTAAAATGAAATTTTAAATTTAAAAAATAAAAATTATTTTGGTATGCTTTATTATTAATATACAAAGTAATATACAATTTGTGTAATATATAAAAATCAAATTTTATTTTTTTTTGCCTTCAATTTTGCAAAATTTCTACCAGTTCCTTTAAATCTAGTGTAGAAGTTAAGGAACAAAAAGAACGAAGAGTTAAATAGTAAAATAGTGTAATGTGTGAGGGATAAGAAAAAGGAATTGATACCTAAATCATATATATTATTATTTAATTTTGATATTTTAGTAAAGTTTAAAGCATAGTTTGAAGTTTTGCACTCCTTCATGGCTTGTGCCCTAGGCGGTTGCCTAGTTTGCCTATATGGTAGCACCGGCCCTGGTTACATTTGTTAGTGTAATGTTTCTAAATACAACATAACATTAGAGATGCCATTTTTAATCAATTGTGTTTCATTGCAAACTATTAATTTTAATTTAAAAACTCTTGATTAGTGCATTTTTCTCTTTGATATGTAGTTTCCAATATATGATAAAGAAGTTTTGCATTTATATATAATTTTATTATTATATTTTGAATAATGTCAAGATCATTTAACTTCTATTTTATAAGGCAAATTCATTATAGATAATTGACTTTTTATTAATTTTTCTGATGACTACTTTAATTTAAAACAATTATTACATTTATATAAGATAAATAATGTATTATCAAAATTTAGAAAAATTATTATTAGTTTTTATATCACAACAATAATATTTCTTTTTAATTAATTAGAATAGTGTTAAAATGCAGAACTGAAATTAAATTAATTATTAACATGAATTAACTTTAATTACATATACTAAGATAAGTAAATTTTTATAACTAAGATAAGTAAATTTTTTAAATGAAATATACAATTAAAATAGAATATATTATTATAATTATTCAAAAATTATTTTGTTTTGTAGACAGTTGTGCATTAGAACCAGAAATCAACATTGATGTATAACATACAGAATTGATCTGCAATTTATCAAAATTGAAACAGTCCTGTCAATTTCAATGTTATTTCTAATAATCTTTACTTATAATAAAATTTAAAAAAATATTGAAATCTAATAATCAAGGTTACAAAACAATTGTGTATATTCTTGAAGATAGAAATTATCATTTGCTTCTTTTAAATGAAAAAACATATTTTTGAATCAGAAATAATCTTCTCAAAGAGATCATCATATGCTCTATTACTTATACTTTTATACAAATAAAATATCTAAAATATATATGTATTATATCATATTATTATTATTATAGTATATAATTAATTAAT
>AYEL01060790.1:0-11367 GCA_000484575.1 Olivierus martensii | reverse complement strand
ACTGCTTCAATATCGTGGTGGTCTTCTGGGCTGTATGAGGTCGCGCGTCGCTGTCGTGAAGGAAAATGACGCCCTAAGCGACTTTCATCTCTTTCCTCACCTAAAGGAGCACCTAGGAGACCGACGATTCGCTTCAGGCGAGGAGGTGAAACACTTCGCGACAACGTGGCTGAACACGCAAGGACAGGATTTTTACCAGGAAGGAATATTCAAACTCATCCCACGAAGCGACAAGTGCCTAAACCGATATGGAGACCATGTCGAAAATAACCTAATGTATGTACTATCAGTTGGCTGTATTGGTTGTATGAAATAAAATGTACACGTTTCACTGCAGGTTTTGTAACCTTACTTTTTGATCACTCCTCGTATGTTTTTATTGTAAAGTAGTGATTTTTGATGCTTTTTAAAAGAAAAAAATTAAGATGGTGTTCGCAATATTTTGGCCGTCATCACGGTTGTTCAAGACGATGTTTCTATCGGTTGGACACGGTACAAGGGACAAAGCGTCGAGAGACGTTGCAGAAAATTTTCAGCACCGCCATTCTTCGCTTAATTAGAGTACAAAAAACAAATTGTGGGATGATGTCCGAGTCCTGGGAATTTTATCTCATCATCCTCCTCTCGCGTCGATCCTGATAAGGGATGCTAAAACAGTTTTATACCAAATCGCAAGAAATCTTTATTCGAAGACATCCCGATGGGTTAATAAATTTCACTTAGGTCAGCTGCAACACAACAATCTACTGGAATTGGGCAAGGATTTGATAAGTGCACGAGTAAGGGTAGAATTCTTCCAATTCCGAGCAAGCAAACAAGTTATTTTTATACATAAAGTACTATTATTTTTTCATATAAAATTGATATGATTTGAAAAGAATATTAACATACTGATCTAAATTATTTTTTATATTTATAGGATTTATAATCGATAGTATTATACCAGTGCTTCTCAAAGTGTGAGTCGCGACCCCATATGGGGTCGCGTAATAAAATTTGGGGGTCGCAGAAATTTTAGCAAAAGTTTTAATTCGTATTCTTAGTTTATATACCTCTATACCAGTTGATCCCAACGTGGGGCTCACGCCCCACAAGGGGGCAATTTGATTTTTAAGGGGGGCAATTCGAGAATGAGTTATTAACAGTGAATTTTTTGCATTTTTTATTGGTTCTAGGGGCTCATATATTGTGACATACACATTTTAAAAATAAAACCAGAATGTAGCTGTACATAATGGTTTTGAAACTTTATTTGTTGGTTTTTAATAACACTTCATATTATTATTATTTTTTTTAAACAATTTCTTAGTGATTTCTTCCTCAGTACTTCAACTGTCCTTTTATTTTTGTCTTTCATGGATGCCATGTTCTTTGGAAGCTTGCTTAGACCAAGTTAATGGCCTTTTAGGTTTCCTCCATGTGAATAGGAGTTCACATTTTGAATGATAAAAATTATGTGTCACAGGGGGCATCAGTATTTTGGAGATGCTTAGGTGGGGCATGGCCAAAAAAAGGTTGGGAACCACTGCTCTATACCCAGGATCGCGAAAATATTCTCTCGGGTAAAAGGGGTCGCCAAGTGGAAAAGTTTGAGAAGCGCTGTATAATTATATCATGCTATAAAGTATTATGTGTGGCATTCGTAATTCGATGAATGCCGCATATTCTGCCTTTAGACAAAGTGTCAAAGAAATATTTTTAGGTTTTACTTCATTAATAAAGTGTCTATCTTGTTGTCTATCATATACTTTTCCCAAAACTGCTAGGCGTTCTATACAATACTTAGTTATATATACAATACCTTAGTTTTATACAGGTAAAAATTTTACGAAAACGTTCCGCATTAAATCGAACAAAAATAAAACAGATCAGCGATTATGCGCTCATAAAATTTTTTTTTATAGACATAAAACTTTATAGGTTTTTCTCCGAAAACGAAAACACTCTAAAAGTCCTTTTAAAATAGTTTTCAGTCGATAGAACAAACATACAATTTTTATATTTTATATCACATTCAACATTTAGAAAAACGGCAATAATACTTTACAAACAGCAATTAAACTTTTAATTTATAAATAAAATATGAATTAATAAAGCAATTAACATTGTAAATATTGTATACAGACATAAAAATTAGTGTTATTTAATAAGTGAAGTCTCATATAATAAGAGCGTGATATAAATTCATATAATGCACACGAACAAACACTATACAATAGAAGAAGAATAATGCAACTACGTATAATTAATTTGATGTGATTAACATAATAATTTGAAATATACGTTAAAAATATAATAGTATTGAATAAAATAAAGTTAAAAAAAATCCAAATCTGATACTGGACTTCTAAATCTGTAAATTAGTACTCTCCAAAATATAGAGCGCGCACCCCTAGAGGTGCATGCTATTATTCTTCATTAACAAAATACGTTTGACATTTTTTTGAAGAAGGATATAGATCAATGTTTCCCAAGGGGGCAATTCGAGAATGAGTTATTAACAATGATATTTTTTATTTCTTATGTTCTAGTTATGGTTCTAGGGACTCATATATAGTACATAAATATATATTGTAACATACACATTTTTAAAATTAAAATCAGAATGTACATGGTTTGAAACTTTGTTGTTGTTTTTCATATCACTTCATATTATTATTTTTTTAACAATTTCTTAGTGATTTCTTCCTCAGTACTTCAACTGTCCTTTCGTTCTTTTATTTCTCTCTTTCGTGGATGCCAAGTTCTTTGGAAGCTTATTTAGACCAAGTTAATGTATTATTTTTTTTTTTAACAATTTCTTAGTGATTTCTTCCTCAGTACTTCAACTGTCCTGTTTTTCTTTTTTCTTTGGAAGCTTGTTTAAACTAAGTCAACTGCAATTTTAGTCTTCCTCCATGATAAATAGGAGTTCATTTTTTGAATAATAAAAATTATATGTCACAGGGGCATTAGGATTTTATTGAGATGCTTAGATGGGGCATGGCAAAATAAGGTTGGGAATAACTGGTCTTTCATGGATGCCATGTTTTTTGGAAGCTTATTTAGACCAAGTTAATAGCCTTTTAGGATTCTTCCACGTGAATTTTAAACAATTTCTTAGTGATTTCTTCCTCAGTACTTCAACTGTCCTTTCGTTCTTTTAATTTTCTCCTTCATGGATGCCATGTTCTTCAGAAGCTTTTAGCTTATTTATACCAAGTTAATAATCTTTTAGGATTCCTCCACGTGAATAGGAGTTCACTTTTTGAATAACAAAAATTATATCATGGGGGCATCAGGATTTTAAAGATGCTTAAGTGGGGGCATGGCCAAAAAAAAAAAACGTGAATAGGAGTTCACTTTTTGAATAATAAAAATTATGTCACAAGGGGCATCAAGATTATAGAATTGCTTAGGTGGAGCCCGGCTAGAAAAAAGTTGGGAACCACTGACTTACCTCCAACAAATTTATCAATTTTGTGTTTTTTTTTTTTTTTGAAGGGCCTCAAAATATTAGTTGGCCCAGATCTCGCATTTTCTTCGGAAGTACCTGTTCACACTAAATTAATTTTGATTAACGTTCGATTAATTATATTTCCTAACAATGATTAAACAACAATAATAATTTTATACATCGCAAAATAGTTTATTAGTTTTTATATTTAATAATAATCTTCTTATATGGAGCCTTTACTCAAATACAATATTTATTTTATTGTAATAAATGCTATTTTAAATTCTGTTATCTTATAGAATTATAACTTTAAGTGAGGCTGGCACAATATATAATTTAGAATGTTTTGGAAGCATTCAGAAATCGTTTAAACTTTCTCTTTTTAAGTTTGAAATTGCGAAGTTAAGATTTAAGTTTAAATGATTGATTTTTCATGGTTTTAGAAATTATATTGGATATATTTTTTACATAATCGTTTTTTATAAGTTAAAAGCCATTATTTATAAATTTTTATTTCAGAAATATTATAGAGTATTATTTTGAATCTTTTACCTAATTTTTGTTTGACGTATATTGATGATGATGGATCCATTATGATATTTTGATTCCAGAATTTTTAATCGATTATTTTTACACAAATTGCCTATTACTAGAAGCTCAAATACTTTAATATTTAACCGTGCATCACGAATAGCGATGATTTATTGATGCGAAAAATAGGTAATCAATATAAACTCTGAGCATCATCATAAATCAAAATTATGTTGGAAAAGAGAAATATAGTCCCTTAAATTTGATACATGCATTTTGAAAAAGATACTACAATTTGAGAAATTTTCTATGGTTTTTATTCTAACTTAATTGAAAATTTAAAAAATTTTTCACTGAAATTGAAATATAGGAAAAATTGAAATATAGGCAAAGACAAGATATATATACATATATATGTAAAAACCTGAATCCATTGTATATATATACATATACAATGGACTCGCGTTTTTACGAACCTCCAATTTACGAACTACTGTATACATTTTTACGAACTATTTAGTTGGTCCCAAAATATCCCTACCCACACCATCTCAGGCCAAGAAGAGGCAATGTGGATCATTAAAATTTAAAACATGCTCCTTCTTTAAATTTTAATGATCCACATTGCTTCTCCTTGGCCTGGAGATGGTGTGGATTATAATTGGAAATACGCTACGTTAAGTAATGCCATTCCCATTTACGAATTTTCGATTTTACGAATTTTTTTTGGATCCGTACGAGTTCGTAAAATCGAGAGTCCACTGTATTAAATTATACTATAAAATGCTGTATATAGATAAAGTATTGTAGCACTGAAGCGAATAAAAGAGTAAAATGATCTAATTAATCGTTCTTTTGTAATCAAACTATTGGAATAATTTAACTTGTTTATTTTTAATATGTCGAATTTTTAGATATTTTTAATTTTTAAATCATCATTCGGTAATGTCTATGAACTGTATTTTTTATTTTTCAAATCCGGCTTAAGATATTTAGGTCATCGTCAGGTGTCCAACAAAACTTCTAGTTACAGTAATTGCTTTCCATCTTTGCAGTTAATTAGCTGAGTCATTTTAGAGCTCACAATCATGAGAATTAGCCGGTAAATGATGAATGATAGTTGACGAGCCATACTCGCATTCTTATAAAATTAAATATTGAAGCAAGAATCAATTTCCGAATCTTTAAGCGAACGTCTAGTTTGCTTCCATTCAACTATCTACTATTAGCTTCATTGAATATTAACTTTATTTAATTGACATTACGAAAGTTAAATTAATAATAGGAAACGCGTAGTTCCGGAAAGAACTAAAATCACCTACTTTCCGAATGTAACCATTATTTTCCATTTATTTAGCATTTGAATCCATCAGCGCTTTTTTGTGCAATTTTAAAGTTGATTTAACCATCATAGATGTCATGATAGTATGTAGTACGTAGTACATAGTATGTAGTATGTAGTACGTAGTACGTATGTAGTAGTATAGGTATGTAGTATGTAGTACGTAGTATGTAGTAGTAGTAGTATGTAGTAGTATATACTATATACCAGTACTATATACTAGTATGTATACTATATACTATATATACTAGCATGTAGTACGTAGTATGTAGTAGTAGTAGTATGTAGTAGTATATACTATATACCAGTACTACATACTATATACTATATATACTAGCATATATACTATATATACTAGTACTACATACTAGTATATATAGTATAAGTAGTACTAGTATATATAGTATATATACTAGTACTACATACTATATATAGTATATATACTAGTACTACATACTATATATAGTACTATATACTATATACTAGTACTATATAGTAGTACTGTATATAATAATGAGTATCGTATAATCAAAAATCAAAAAAGCGATAATGAAGTAATCAATTATCGCTACGATACTCATTGCTATTCCATTGTGGTGATATAATGGTGCTTTGTAAAATCTCATTGTTACGTCACGTCAGAGTGGCTCTGACATCATTATGATAGATATTGACGACAGATGGCACTAACTTGTAAGTGTTTAGCAATGAAGGTTAATCCTATGTTCTCTGCACTGCTTACATATAGCACCATCTATTGACAAAAAAATATAAAATTAAATACGATATTGTACAATTGTTTACTCCTACAGGATTAGATTGTTTACGCCACCGATGATCAATTTGTGTAGAATGATCGACGACGATGGCAATTTGTGTAAAAATGATCGATTAAAAATTCTGGGACCCAAATGTCAACAGATCCATCATCTTCAATATAACTTCAAACAAAAATTAGGTAAAAGATTCAAAATAATACTCTATAATGTTTTTAAAATAAAAATTTATAAATAATGGATTTTAACTTATAAAAGACGATTATATAAATGATATATCCAATATACAGTAAGTTTCCGTTTAACGCGGGAAGATATGTTCCAACAAAAGAAAGCGCTAAATAACAGTAAAGGACAGTAAATAAAAAAATATACGTATTATTCTTTCATTTTATTTTGCAACATGTATTATTATTAATGTATTAAACTTACATTAATTATAGGCATTTTTATGCTAATATCGATTTGTATTCATAAATCATTTATGAAAATCAAAAATATTCGAGTAACTAATTTATGTTTGTGATGAGAAAGGTTCTTCCTCATTTGACACTTTTTGATTTTTCGTTAGATATAATCTAACGTCGTTTGCCTTTCCTCTTTCGTTAGCAAGCAAGCGTTGATAACAAGATATCACATTCATGACACTTCTTCTTGCCTTTGAACTTCTATCAAATTTGGATTATTTCGTATAAGCTGATCCATAATTTTCGTAATAGTAGCTAAACTTGTTTGAGAAAATCCGTTGCAAGTTCCTTTTGCTCCTCATCTTCAGAAACGCTAACTTCCTCGTCTTCGTGCGATTTCGAATTTATGTGTGAGTATAACGAATTGAAAAACCGTATCAAAGTGAATCAATATAAAATATAGAATTCGAAAAAACCGCTTTATATCGAACAACGTTAAGCGGGGTCTTACTGTAATGTGATTATTAATGACCTAGACGTGAAAAGTGTTAGTGATCTAGACCAGTACTATGTTTCATGGAAATACAAAATATATTGTATTTCAATGAAACATAGTACTGGTCTAGATCACTTCGAACCAATTAATTATATAATAACCTTCGGAACAATTAATATAAATTGGTTCGAAAATAAGTATTAAGGTAGGACACACAACAGACAGATATAAGGCCTATTTATAAGCCTGCTTTTATCTTGGAAAGTGGGATAAAAATATAATTTTTTCAAGCTGATGACAATATTTTGACAAAAAGAAAATTTTTAAAAGAAGCAACTTCTCATACAAGCTAATATAAAAAATTTATACGTGTTTTATGAACTCGATAGAACTGTTTAAACCAAGAATTACAGTAGGTAAAGCATTCCAAAAGGTATCGAATGTCAGCTATCACCAATAAACCGAGAATGGATCGTTAGGAATAACGAATGGACTGACACAAAAATAAGAATCTACACTGTATATGATAATATACTGTAGTATAAAGTCTAGGATTTCATTATGTTAGATGTTGAAGTTTTAAATAAAAAATAATTTTGATTCCTATTCTAATATTAAATTTTATATCTCAATTTATAGATTATAATCAATATTTTAGATTTCTTGAAAGCGTTATGTTAATATTTAAACTAATAGGCTTTTGTTGTATCAATTAATAATTAGTCTATTACTTATCCTTAATATATTAATTTATACAGTATTTATTTTTTAATTATAGATTTTGATTCTTTAACGAATCTGTTTCTAATACAATCTATCATATTTTTTTCCAGAAAATACTTTCAGATTATCAATTTTCTTCCATTTCTATTTTATACATCAACTTTTCCTTGTATAAATTTGATTGGAATATACAGTAAGACCCCGTTTAACGCGGGGGATACGTTCCAACGAAATCAAGCGCTAAACGAAACAGCGTTAAACGAGGTCATCTTAACACAATGGAGATAGAACGTTCCAACGAAATCAAGCGCTAAACGAAACAGCGTTAAACGAGGTCATCTTAACACAAATAATGGAGATAGGTGACAGGACAGTGAATTTAAAAAATATGTTTTTATTTTTTATTTTATTTTGTAACGTAATATTATTATTATTGTATTACATTAATTATAGACATTTTTATATTGCTAATATCGATTGATATTCATAAATCATCCCTATAAATCAAGAATATTCGAGTAAATAATTTATGTTTGTGATGAGAAAGGTTCTTCCTCATTTGATACTTTGTTTTTTCGTTAAGTCATCTAACATCGTTTGCCTTTTCCTCTTTCGTTCAGCAAACAATTGTTGATAGCCGGACATCGCAATCCATGACACTTCGTCTTTGTCTTTGAACTTCTATCAAATTTGGATTATTTCGTATAAACTTTGTCTTGCCTTTGAACTTCTATCAAAATTTGGATCATTTTGTATAAACTGATTTCATAATTTCCGTAATAGTGACTAAACTTGTTTTGAGAAAATCCGTTGCAAGTTCCTTTTGCTCTTCATTTTCAAAAACTCAAACTTCCTCGTATTCGTGCGATTTCGGATTTTTGATAGTATAACGGTTTGAAAAACCACGTCAAAGTGAATAAAAATAAAAAATATTGAATTCGAAAAGACCGCGTTATATCGAAACAGCGTTAATCGGGGTCTTACTGTATTACTTTTATCAGTAAAAAGTATTTTTTTTTTTTTCGTTTATTTTAATTTTACCTCTGGTAATTTCTTTTAATTTCTGAATAGTTTGATTAGATTTTTCTTTCGGAAAATAACTTTTAAGAAAATAAATCGATAATTTATTTTAAAATGTTCAAATTTATGTAAAAATAATAATAACAAATTTATACTTGAACATCAAATGATTTTCTAATTAATGAAGAAATGAAATCCTATTATTTTTTTTATCAATGAATCAATCAGTAAATCGTCATTAATAGTATAATTTTATTAATTTTCAGCATTGAATTTGGAATTCGAGAATTTTTTAATTACCAATAATTACTACATTAATCGTTTTAAATATCTGATTAAATATATTTCTGAAAGTTTATTTTAGTTCTTTGAGAGAATTGATTTACATAGGTGATAATTATTTTAGATTCTTCCAATCAGAACCGTATTGATTCTGTCAATTTTAATATTATTTTCGAAAATAAAATAAAATTTTCATTTTTTAAGGAATCTTATGATTGGCTTTCAATTCTTTAAAAATTTTATTATTGTCGACTATGGGGTATTAATTTTAAATTGAATAATATTCAAAGCTTTATTACATTTTTCGATTTTCAAATATTTTCTTGCAATTTTATACATTTTTGTATTAAATCATCAAACTGATGTTTCAAAATTTTCTACTAATCTTTAGACAACTTTTCGGATTTATTTATAAATACTAGAAAATTATACATTGGTTTATAAAATATCTAATATGATTTACAAGTATTTTCTTTTGTAAATTTTGTATTTTCTACTTTTTTAATGGTATTCTCAAATCTCTGAATATCGAAAATTTTTTCGTAATTTTTTCTACATTATCGTAAATAAATGAAAAATATCTTCAACATTACTTAAACTATTTAATATATATTTTATATGTTGAGAATTTTCGCATTTTTTGCAAAATTTGGATTGATTCTTGAAATTTGTTGATTTAAATGGATATCTATTTTTTTTAATTTAAAATTTATTAGAAGAATAATTATTTCAAATTTTAGTTTTCTGTAAATGAATAAAAATTTCTAAACTTTTAAAATCATTAATTAATATTTTTAATTGATTTTTTTTTTATTTGCGCTCATAAATTGTAAAAATTAATGTTTGTAAATATATTACATTAAATACAAATTGATATGCTAATTAGTAAAAAATAAATAATGTGCTGAAAAATCTCTTTTTTTTTATTTTTATTCAAATACTAAGTTATGATAATTGAACATACTTCAATTTTTTCAAAATGTTTATTATCGATGACTGATTCATCGAAATAAAGAAATGTTTTGTGTTTAGAATTTTCGATAATATTATGTATACTGTTGACAAAATTTAATTTATTCTAACAAATTGATATGCTAATTAGTAAAAAATAAATAATGTGCTGAAAAATCTCTTTTTTTTTTATTTTTATTCAAATACTATGATAATTGAACATATTTCAATTTTTTCAAAATGTTTATTATCGATGACTGATTCATCGAAATAAAGAAATGTTTTGTGTTTAGATTTTTCGATAATATTAATAGTGTTGACAAAATTTAATTTATTCTGAACAATATAATTTTCGTAATCAGTTAATTTTCAATCATTAAATGGGAGAACAAACAGAATCATTTTGTAATTTATCACGTAAATTTCCAAAAACTTGCTCCATAACTATCAAATAATAGTGCCAGTTCAATATTAAAATCAAAAATATTAAATACTATTTTGGCAGAAGAATATTATTTAATTAGAACAATATTTTTATCTGATTTGGCGTAAGAGTATGTGAAATATCGTTAAGTTATTGATCTCATTGGTAAATAATATTTGAAAAAAATGTTTTAAATAAAATTAGTATGTAAACATAAAGGCATAATAAAAAAGAAGATAAATGAAAAAAATCGTATGAAAGTATTATAATTATATTACAGTTTTATTATTATTCTGGTGGGATGTTGCACAGAATTTTAAATATCCTTGGAGTATCACAATGGAAAAAGTTTGGAAAAGTTTGAATTAGAGCAAATGTTTTTTAGTAAGACATCAGCAGCATTTCTCCAATATCGATCAGACTGTTAAGTGAATAAGAATTCAATTATCGTCTGGAGAATTCATAGACCGCACTTCAGATATTTTTCAAGAAGAGTCTGCTAGTTAAATACCATCCTTATCTGATGGCTGACCCCGGCCGTGAAAATAGATTAAAAAACCATAGAAGATAACTTATATAATTATATAATACCTATAAGATTATCATACTGTATCCCCTACTAATAATTTTTGAATGAATAGTTTTTTTATGAAATTCTGAATGTATTGTCAGAATATACAGTAAGTCTAGCATTAAAGATGATTTCGATTCTGCAGGTTTTAGTTCTACATCTAAAACTGTTTAAAACTGGCTGACATTTACTTTTTTCTGAATTCCAAAAACAAAATTAATTTTCTAAATACCCTCTTAATATATTTTGATGTAATTAATGGACTTTTATGAAATTTAGCAATATGTTCAACACATAGAAATTAACCTTAACGGTATATTTAATCAATCCTATAACTCAGAAGTTTGAATGACTATTGTGGAGAATCGCGACTATATAATTGTATAGCGCGCATTTTCTCTTATGATG
>AYEL01060788.1:0-24626 GCA_000484575.1 Olivierus martensii | reverse complement strand
TATACAAAATGTTTAGATGTGTCCGTGACACACGCTTACCAATCAAAACCTCCAGTTAGCATAAATTTAAAGTTTAGATTCTGTCCTAGACTATTTTCGGTTTATTTATTTCAGTCACAGAAATAACAACACCTCACACAAGAAAACTCACAAATTCTAACATTTATTTGATCTTCGCATCCATTCATTATTAATATGTCACGCATTTTAGTCGCTAAGAAATAATTATATAACATAATCACACAACCCAAACATTTGCTTCCCAGAAATCCAACCGCTGGATCCTCGTTCCGGGAAGTGGTAACATCAAATTTAAAGCAAAAAGCTTTTAACTTTGATGGCTGAAGCAACTCTGGTACTTAATACATTGCACAACTATAAAATTCTGATCGAAACCGCGATTTAAATCGATATATTTTATTTTAATAATTCGTAAATTAGAACATAAGAGAGACCGGATATAATAGTAACACTTTTTACTTTAAATTACTTCACGTTATAAAATTCCAATTTCAAAATAATAAATATGTTATTGTAAAGACCATTTTATAATTTCTTCACCAGTTGAAAACAAATTTTATTCGATTAAATTAGTATTTTAAAAAATATTTTTCTGATTTATGTGAAATGTTACAATATACTTCTCTGTCTTGGTAGGTTGTAACCGGTGTAAGTTTGAACACTACAAAATTTGAAGAAACTATACCCTACGTCCAAATGTTTTTTTCATTTAAATTTTCGGATAGGTTTAATTAAGCTAAGTCTAATTAGTTTCAATTTAATCCTCTGATGAATAATCAGAATCAGACAAATATAGAAGGAATTATAGACCCTCCAAGTGTTACGCGATTCGCGGGACAGTCCCGCATTTCTGAAGCAATCCCGCCGTCCCACCCGCGATAGCCAAATGTCACGCTTTTTGGCTGTTACTTTTATTACTATAAAATAACATTGATGACCAATCATAGATATGAACTCTGACCGCAGCAGACTTTCACTGCACTGCACTACGCTGATATCAAACGCATTATGAGACGGCATAGGAGTATCTCTGCAACAAATTCCTGCGATTTCGGATTTATGCAAGAATAACGGTTTGAAAACCCTGCCAAAGTGACTCAATAAATATATAGAATTCGAAAAAAATCGCGTTATCGAAACAGCGTTGTTAAACGGAGCTGTTAAGCGGGGTCTTATCTACAGTGGAATATATTCATAACGAAACGATTGACCGGAAAAGTTTTTCGTTATAACCGACGTGAAAAGAAAAATTTAAAAAAATTGCGGACGTTTCCCAAAGTTAGTTCCATAAGCCTATGACGTTATTCTTCGAAAAATCGATATTTTAAAGATTTTCTTCCAAAATATTATAAAATCTCAATTTCCTCAAATTGCATATTGTACACTTTTTAAACAGAATTTAAAAAGTGAATAAAAATTTGAATAATCTGTGTGTAAAATATATGTAATATGTATGGTTTTGATATCTTAGGAGGAGAAAATATAGGGGCCCAAAACCTCGTTCGTACCGGGCCCGGGATTTTTCTCGGCGCCCTGGGGGTGGACAGCCTGTGGAAGGGCTTATTTCATCCCGTCAGTTAGTATTCTGATAGAATGGAACAAAAACTTCACTTTTAGAACCAATTGGTGTGGCCAACGCCTATGATGGAGTCAAAATAAGTTTGAAAGATGGGGTTCAACTAGTCTAGCCCGTATACCTGAAAAACGGCTTAAGACTCGGAATTGAATGATAAAATCTGATATAGCGTAGCGTTTGGTAATCTCTGTTTTTCTGTTGCATTTTTACGGCCCTTTCCAATCAGGGAGATTACTAAGGGGCGGGGCCAATTCCAATCACGGGCTGCACCCACACCCGTAAAGAGGGGCCGAATGAAGGACGGGTTCGCCGGGCCGGGCCCAGCATCCCCAAAAGAAACTTTTCAGATGCCACATCCTGCGTGGCACGCCAACGCGTTAATTTAACTCGCAGTTTAGTAATCATGGACCCCGACTACCGCGTGTTAACGGGGTCCGACTATTTGAAATAAAAATTAAAAAACGTATAGTGGTAGTTTTAAAATACCTGACAATTTAAAATGTGAAAAATGAAAATTTTTTTTGCATACAATGTCAACTTGTATCAAATCGTAGCACAGGTTACAAATATATATTAAATACAAACTTACATTTTATTCTCGTTGTTTAACAATTGCTATTATACAAAAGCATCAAGCTTTATTATTATTTTACCGAATTTCACAAGTGATGTTTAACAAAAACCGTTTCAGAACTTACTTATAGGTTGTTCGATGATCAGCCAGAATGATTACCTAAAATGCTTGATTTCTCGGGTCGAATCAGATTCGATCTCAGAGTTTTTTCTTTTTTGCATTTTTACGCCCCTTTCCAATCGGAGATTACTAAGGGGCGGGGCCTCCACACCACGTGGACGGGATACAGATTGTGAAGGATTGCTGGGCTATGCCCAGAACCTCGAAAAAATTTTCAGATGCTGGACTCGGGTTGTCCTGCGTGGTTCGCCAACGCATTACTATTCGGCCATCCGGCCGCTTCCAAAATAGGGTTGACTTATAGAATTAACTTGTGTTAAAGGGTGGCGATTAATGAATATTGGACAAGGATTCTCCTGAAATAAAAAATGAGTAGGTCACCCGTCTATTCCATTCGTCAACCAGATGGCTGTGTGATAAATTGCTGGTTTTCTATCTGATAATCCGAATTCAATTTCTGAATCCCACCTCTTCAAATTTTTCAGATGGTACATGATCTACAAGTACATGCATCGTACTTTAAGAATCACTCTATCATATTTAAATTCAGATAAAATCTATGGATTTGAATATTTGAATTTTGAATGAAATGCAATTATGTGCAGAATTTTTGATTAATTTCAATTATTTCTTTATATAATTTTCAATTCTTTTAAAGAAATTGTTATTTATGAAATATTATTTAATGGAAATTAACAACATTTGAATCATATAAATTGAGGTTAGTTTCAATGCAATAAATTGCTATACTGATATCTAAATTTTAAAGTAATAACTATTTATCTCATGTACATAATATAAAATTAAATGGCCAGTTTCATAAACTTATCCTCAGATATAACAATAAATAAGAAATGATTATGTTTATAATTTTAATTATTCCTTTATAGAAATAAAAAGAATGTTTCCATTTTAATATTTATCATTTATTTATCGAGAAAGATAATTGTGATCAACTTTAACGCCAGTTAAGTTAACTGTGATTAACTGCCCCGTTTCTCTGATCGAATCAGATTCGATCAGTTTTTTTTTTTTGCATTTTACGCTCCTTTTCAATCAGGGAGATTACCAAAGGGCGGGCCTCTACCGTCTGCACCCACACCCGTGGACGGGGATCGCCGGGCCGTGCCCAGAACCCCGAAAAACTTTTCAGGAGATGCTGGATCCGGGTCTTATGTGGCACGCCAACGCATTAAACTACTCTGCCATCCGGCCTCCTCCCAAATAGGGCTGACTTATAGGATTAACTTGTGTTAAAGGATTGCGATTAATGAATATTGGGCCAAGACTCCTGAAATAAAAACTGAGTAGGTCGCTATTCTATTCCGTTCGTCGGCTGTGTGATAAATTGGTAATCCGAATTCAATTTCTGAATCCCACCTCCAAATTTTTTAGGTGGAACATGATTCTACAGTACATTCATCGTACTTTACGAATCACTGTATCATATTAAAATTCAGATAAAAAGCTATGGAATTTTCCATAAACTTTATCTTAAATTTAATGATATAAATCTCTAGATTTTGAAAAGTGTATACAGTATTTGAATTTTGAATGAAATGCAATTATGTGCAGAATTTTTGATTAATTTCAATTATTTCTTTATATAATTTTCAATTCTTTTAAAGAAATTGTTATTTATGAAATATTATTTAATGGAAATTAACATCATTTGAATCATATAAATTGAGGTTAATTTCAATGCAGCAAATTCGATATCTAAATTTTAAATTAATAACTATTTATCTCATGTACTGTACGTAATATAAAATTAAATGGCCAGTTTCATAAACTTATACTCACAAGTCAGATATATCAATAAATAAGAAATAATTATGTTTATAATTTTAATTATTCCTTTATAGAAATAGAATGATTCCATTTTGATATTTATCATTTATTTATTTGATATAAAAATTCACAATTATAAGTAAAATAAAAATTAAAAGCTGGACTATGCATTTTTGGTACAAAATTTTCAGTTTTGTTGTTTCATGAATGACAAAGGAAGCTTATATATTTGTTATAGAATATATCATACACTACATTCAAGAATACTGAATAATAAATAAATAAAACTTTAAAATTTTTGAAGAGAAATTCTTTTTTGAAAACAGATAATTGACATTAACAGAAATATCAAAGTTTCATACAGTATCATTAAAAAATGTAATAGTCTTCTTTTGTGCATCTTCATATTTTTCGATAATTTTTGCTTCTATAGCCTGAAATAAAAAATTCAGTAATTAGTAAATTTTGAATTATAAATAATTAAAAATGAATTTAAATTCATTACTAAAAGCAATTTATTGTTAGAGTAAAAATATATCTATTAGAGAAGAGAACATTTCATATACTGTAGTAATTAAATATATTTTATGTATATTTTGAATACATACACAAGCACAAAAATAAACATTATTATTTATTATAAAAATGACCAAAATTTTACCTTTAATTTTTTCATATATTCTCTTGTCTTCTGCATAAGTTCTGTTAATAATGGGAAGCTTCAGCTTCATCTTTTCTATTGTTTTCTAATAATGTTTCGTTTCTGAAAATTATACTTTAACTTAGAAAAATTTAGAAAGCCTATGCTAATCTGTCAACTAATATAATATGTCAGCAAATATATGAAAAATTTTAAACAACATAAATTTTTAAAATTCTAGAATAGATATAAAAATTCACAATTATAAGTAAAATAAAAATTAAAAGCTGGACTATGCATTTTTGTACAAAATTTTCATTTTTGTTGTTTCATGAATGACAAAGGAAGCTTATATATTTGTTATAGAGTATATTATACATAACATTCAAGAATACTGAATAACCAATAAATAAAAATTAAAAATTTTTGAAGAGAAATTCGTTTTTTGAAAACAACAGATAATTGACATTAACAGAAATATCAAAGTTTCATACAGTATCATTAAAAAATGTAATAGTCTTCTTTTGTGCATCTTCATATTTTTGGATAATTTTTGCTTCTATAGCCTGAAATAAAAAAGTCAGTAATTAGTAAATTTTGAATTATAAATTATTAAAAATGAATTTAAATTCATTACTAAAAGCAATTGTATATTAATTGTTAGAGTAAAAATATATCTATTGGAGAAGAGAACATTTCATATACTGTAGTAATTAAATATATTTTATGTATATTTTGAATTATTCATAAATTATAATTCAAAATTAGAATTCCATTAACCATATTAAGACAACATTTTATGAATAATTCTTGTATTATAGTTATGTATATGAACTGAAAAGTAATGCACATATATGTAATGTAAAAGTATATATGTAAAGGAATGTATATATATATATACACACACACATGCACAAAAATAAACATTATTATCTATTATAAAAATGACCAAAATTTTACCTTTAATTTTTTTATATATTCTCTTGTCTTCTGCATAAGTTCTATTAATGAATGGGAAGCTTCAGCTTCATCTTTTCTATTGTTTTCTAATAATATGTCTTTTCTGAAAATTAGACTTTAACTTAGAAAAAATTAGAAAACCTATGCTAATCTGTCAGCAAATATATGAAAAATTTAAACACCCATAAATTTTTTAAATTCTAGAATCTGGGGAGAAATATGTAATAAAATTATTTTATGATTGATTAAATAAAATACTGCAATTATAAACTTTCTTATTTCATATAGACATATGCTATAAATTTATAACATGGATTTTTATCTTTATAGCACATGTTCTGTTTGTATACAATAACTATTAACAATTCTTATTTCATATAGACATATGCTATAAATTTATAACATGAATTTTTATCTTTATAGCATATGTTCTGTTTGTATACAATAACTATTAACAACAGAACCAAACTGAATCAACCTAAAATCCATTATGAAATTATTTTATCGATTGAAATCCCAATGTTTTATCTAAAATAATTTAACTATATCAATGTGAACAGTTATTAATAAGGATTAAGAATTAACTTTGATTATAGTTATATAAAAATACTTTAAATGTCTGCTTCTTTTTATTTATTAAATGAATATTTTATAATGATTCAAATAATAATAAAGTCATAAGCAGGGAAACAGGAATGTTAATTATCAAAGCTTACAGAGTTAGGGGAGACCAGGGCAAAATTATCCCCCGGAGTAAAACAATCATCCCTAAATTCTCTGAAATTAGTAGTACCATCGGATGACCAATGCATTAATTACGTCGTTGAGTAGAGGTTAACGCTGTGGCTGGAGCTGATTGTGTTGACCAACTTTCTTTACAGTTTTATAGAAGAAAGACCTAATTTAAGCAGTCTGATCTAAGGTACTTGACACAAGTCTCATGTTCTATTAACAATAGAACCAAACTGAATCAACCTAAAATCCATTATGAAATTATTTTATCATTCGGAATCCCAATGTTTTATCTAAAATAATTTAATTATATCAATGCGAACAGTTATTAATAAGGATTAAGAATTAACTTTGATTATAATTATATAAAAATACTTTAAATTTCTGCTTATTTTTATTTATTAAATGAATATTTCATAATGATTCAAATAATAATAAAGTCATAAGCGCTATAGATAGGGAAACAGAAATGTTAATTATCAAAGCTTACAGAATTATTAATATACATATGAAAAACGTTTTTGACTCTATTGGGTCCTCTTCCCGCACAGTTCAGTTGTTGGTTTTTCTCCAATGACGTACTTCCATTGTTCTTTAAAGTTGTTCACAACCTTTATGGAATTCATATTAAATACAGAAGTATGTGCATATGGACATATGACATAATAGTAATGTGTATATTTTTGAATTTAAATTACAGAACAGCTGTTTGTAAATTATGTTTGAATATTCTGAAATTCTTTGTTTGTTTTTTTGGTGTTCATGAACTGAAGAGGACCCAACAGAGTCAAAAACATTTTTAATATATATATTTCTATTAGTAACTCTGTAAGCTTTGATACAGTGAACAACAACTTGTTTTAACTTCTTACTAGTTGTGAACAACTTTATGGAATTCATATTAAATACAAAAAATATATGTATATCACAATAATTCAAGATTTCTATTTGGAAAGTAATCTAAAATGAATCAATTGAAAAAAAAAATCATTAAAAAATTTTTTTTGAAGTTAAACCATATATTTAAATTCAGTATAAACTAATATTTTATAATTTAATTTCTTACTGTTTTTCCAATATTCGAATTTGATCACTAAGTTGTTGCTGTTCCTGTGTATCTTGATGGTATGACTTAACTGCCTTATTATTCAAATCTTCATATTGCAGAAATAAATTACTAATTTCATTTTTCATTTCCTTAAATAATAAAAGAAATATAATTATGATTTAAATTTTGGATTTTATTTTTACATAACATGTTTCAATAATCATATAAAAATATTTAAATACTAGAAATTCTCTACTCATATAAATGAGCAGAAATATACTATTGTGATCTAATCTTATAATACTTTATATAACAGCATATTGTATAAAAATAGCTTATCTTGAAAATTTATTTACTACAGACAAACCTCTTTAAGCCGCCCCTCTATAAACCGCCACTCTCGTTATTTGCCTGATGAAAGCCAACAACAAATCTCCTCCATTATGTCAAAACATGAAATTCCCTCTATAAACTGCCATCTCACTAATCGCCAACCGCCACTCATTTCTGGAGGCAAAACCATTTCATTAGTAGATTTCCTTTAAAATAAAATATCCAATGAAAAAGTTAAATAAGGTGTGAAAAGATTAGCTGAACAGTATCCTGTATCATAATCAGTTATAATTCTTTTAACTAAGTAATTCTGTAAAAATTCAATAATAGTAATGCAGGTAAGTTATCTGTTGCCCCTTTCCATCTATTGATATTTATTGTCATAAAATAGAAATTCGGCCCCTAGGGCCCTAAAAAATGCCAAATAAAAAAAAGATCTGTTGTGGCAGACATCCGAAAAATAGACATTTCTAACGATACCCTATTTATAGAAATCAGTACAGTGGTTCGTCCGAAAAAGGGACTCCAGCCAGCCACGTTTGACTAATTATAATACAGATAGATATTTTATTAGGAATTTAAAAGCCTGAATTTGTTAAAAATTATAACAGTATTTCAGTATTCATTAATGACTGTATTATATATATATATATATAATAAATTCCAATCAATAATAATTCTAGTGGAGCACATACTTGATATTAATAAAACTTATATGAAAATATAGTTTTAATTATTGCAGATTGCTTATAAATAACAATATTTTTTCATAAAAAGTCTGTAACATAAAATACATAATAATGTTTTTCTAAAAAAAACAATATTTTTATTTAATATTGATCATAAGAACACAATATTGCCATTATATTTAAACTATTTTTTCAGGACTATCTTTAATTACTTCTTTAAATCTCATCAGCAAATTATAATCATATTTATATTATTTTATTTCTTAACTGTTTTTTAATTAATAATTAATCTCTATCTCAACGTATTAGAATTATTATAAATTAAAGGAGTATCCAAATTTATATATATTTGATTTTATGCCTGGAAAAATATGTGTATTAAAACAATAAACATTGAATTCCTTTTAGTATAAATATTTTTACAAATTGAAAGTCTTAATGGATCTAGTCAGATATTGATCACGTGTCTAGTTCCATTAAAATATATAACATGTAGTAATGTATGTTTAAAATTCATTGCAATATTCACTGATTTAATAATCAAGTATTCCCAGCTTATATATGAGGGGAGGCCAAAAAGTTCTTATCCTCATTATGATGTGGATGTGCTAGGGATCTGAAATTTGAACCATTCCCAGCTTATATATGAGGGGAGGCCAAAAAGTTCTTATCCTCATTATGATGTGGATATGCTAGGGATCTGAAATTTGATTCTCCAAACTTTTCTTTCTCTACATATCCATCTCCTAAGGCCACACACTTCTTCAATTTGTGGAATAATAGTTCAATTCCATCTTTGTAGAAGTTGACAGATTTGCAGGGACAAATAGCTCTTCACAGCAGTAATGATCTCTTCGTTGTTGAAGAAATTTCTTCCTCAACAAAGAAAATTGAATACACTCTAAATGCGTATTCAATTTATTCCATACTTCAAAATAGGAAGAAGTCTGAAGATATCAGAATGAGAAAATACAGATGATGGAGCAAGGTCTCAATCATATTTGCATAGAAAAATGACTATTTCTGCAATATGATGTGCAGGTGAATGGTCAGCTAGAAGCAACATCCTTTTCACAACAGACCATGATACTGTTTCATAACTTTTGTAACAAATTCCTATAATATGTCTATTGTTGTTGACCCTTTCTGTAAGTAACCTGCCAATATGACATTTTTGCTGTCCCAAAACACAGACAACATGACCTTGCATGGACTGCCTTCTCTTGGATCATCCTGTAGGCTGGTGTGAACACATTTGAATTCCCATTTCATCATTTCACAGTTTCATGCAATGGACATTCCTTGCCATACACAGATGACATCTCTTTGTGGATTGTTTGTACAGTTTTCCCTTGAAGATGAAAGAACTATATCATGACTTGATATTCAATTTTTTTCCAGCATGATACCTTCTACTATCACACTTCTAACTCTGGTTAAATAGGATCAATCAAAGCAAAAAAAGGCATGCATATTAGGAGGACAGTAACCTATCATTGTTTACAATCACAGATCCATAGTATATATATAACACATGAAATTAAGAACTTTTTGATCTCCTTGTAAAGTTTTGATGTATAAAATACAGGTAGGCCTTGATTAGTGCAAATAATGGGTCCCACAAATTTCTTGCACTATTCGAAGTATTAACTATACGTAAAATATGGTAATTGGTTCTTGCTTTGAAATTCCGGCCATTAGCCA
Organism: Olivierus martensii; assembly: GCA_000484575.1. Taxonomy (NCBI): domain Eukaryota; kingdom Metazoa; phylum Arthropoda; class Arachnida; order Scorpiones; family Buthidae; genus Olivierus; species Olivierus martensii. The sequence continues at coordinate 14,438 of AYEL01060788.1, read as the reverse complement.
ACCTCACAATGAATAACCACAATATTAACTGTTTAAGAAATATTTATTTTCATATAATTTACATCGTTGTTCATAACCAGGAATTGCGTCTCATACCATCATCAAACCAACTGCCAAATTGAAACTGAAATAGCGAATCGAAAGCGGAAGTTGAGCGCTGCCTGGCACCAATTCTGGGTCGAGAATTGAGTCGATAGTCCAATTTGCGATTAAGAATTGCAGCTTTATTGAATCAGTAAATTAGTAAGTTTATTGAGAAAATTCTGTAATATACTGTATGTATACGATAACAAAGCTGAATAATAGCAATGTTAAATAGCTAATGGCAAAAAAGCCCATCTTTCTGGTGCTTCACCCCCTTCAAAGCCAAGTAACTGTTCTTGGACTGCTTCTCGTCCGGTTTTACTAACCGAAAATTAACATTAATTTGTTAATTAACCTCATAAAAGGGGATGGACCTTTATTAGTTAGACTGGTCTATGCTTACAACTCTCATTAATTGAATATTTGCTCCCACTAAGTGAAAAACGGTATCATTTTTATAAGTCGCACTAATCGAATATCACATTATTTGAACTCGCACTAATCGAGGCAATACCTGTATTTAAAAAATCATCTTCATAATTTAATATTAATACATTCAACAATTTATATAATAATGAGAGTTAATGGCACTAGCAATAATGTTACTACTGAAAGATATCTCTCAATAATAAGGTTATTGCATGCCATAATATGATACAAATTATACATGTATAGGAGTCCCTGAGTTAATAGGTGAATCATTTCACAAAATCTTACATAAGTCAAAATACATATGTCAGAGCATATGTTATATAGTATTAGTGAGTCACAATGATTTAACACAAAAAATAGTTATATAAAAGAATAAGCATGTAAGTCACATGGTAAAGCAGTCACTTACTACTTGGAGGATCTGGATTCAATTCAGGATCTCATACTTCCAGTTTTCTGGAAGGATCCAGTTCCTTCTATTTAGTAATATATGTTGAAATCTAATATATTGAGATAAGAGATTAAAATAGCAATTACAAGTTGCTGGTATTAGAATGCATACCAAGAATTAAAAAAATAATCAATTATGGAACAACTATTAAAATCTGATTACTTTTAAATTAAAAAATGAAGTGTGAAGCAGAATACTTAAATAATATAGATATAGATAGGTAACTATGCAAAAATGTATAAAAATATAATTATTATTTATTATGTGTGTTTGTGAATGTCTGCACATGTTAATATGAACAAAACTTACAATATTCAATATATAATCATGTGATATTAAATTTAGAAATAAAATTAGTAAAATTTTGTTGACATCTCAAAAAGAAACTAAAGAATAAAATAGGAAATCCATAGAATTTTTTTAAGAAAGGCAAAGAATTGTATAAATTAAAAAAAATAATGATTATTTTAAAAAATCAATAATGAAAATAATACTAAGTATTGCTGCTTATTCATACTATTAACAAAAATCTCAAATATTCAACTATAATGGTAAGAACTGTATTGGATGACAAAATTTGCTAATGATTCAAATTTAAATTTATGGATTTAGCACAAATTCAAATTAAATAAATCAATATGAATAATAAAATAATTAAAAAAACACAGAAATGAAAATAATAAAGAATAAAGTATTGAGTCTTTATAATGATTAAAAGTAAAGGAGAAAGAAAACATTGTCAAACAAAACTTTCCAGCCAATAAAGAATAATTTGTTCATTTCAAAAAATGATATAATTTAAATAGTTTAACTATTGTTTGCATTACTGTTTAAATGTGTACTGTTTGAGAATATTTATTAACAGCCAATGAATACATTATGTAATTTTGAAAAATTATCATCAAAGATGACAATCCACAAAACTTGACTTTTTATTTTTATGAAACTGATCTTTTCTGGAAATGAATGTCATCTTGCACATTTATATAACAAGAAGAAATGAATGTATCTGCTTTTAAAATGACCAATAGTGATCACACAAGAGATAATGAACCTGAGTGATAATGCAACAAGAGATTCCAAAATTATCTATTGTATATCATTCAGAAATCAGTAATTCATGCATGAATATAATAAGAGTAATCATTAAGCTATTAATCCCAAATTATAGTCCATTTGAAATTTTTCTTTATACATACAATGCCTATCTATATATAATTAAAATAAAAATCTTAATTATCACACAAATTTTAAATGACTATGTATCGGTAGTTCTTGGTTTATGAGTTCTCAGATTGAGTTTTTCAAATATGAAATATCAAAAAAATAAAAATTATTAACATTAATTGCAAAAATAAAATGCAAAATATTCATAGACATTTCACATCACTTATATAGCTATATAATACAGTACAACTAAGTTTGTAGCAGAAACTCCAATATCTGCTATGAAATAGAAAAAATAAAATAATGAAAAATAGAAAAAATAAAATATAATGGCACAAGAAGCCCTCTGGTTGCCATGGTTTTACCAGCACATTATGCAAATAACTTTCATTTTTAGATTGTGCCTAAGCAATAGTTTATCTATATCAGTGGTTCCCAACAAGGTCGGTACCACCCACTGGTGGGCGTTGAACCACCGCCCTCCTGGGCAATACTAGCATGAATGCACTGAAAAGTTTGATTAATACTAAAATTCATTGAACAATGTTTCAACAAATAGTTCTAAATGTTTTTTCAGCAAGATCAGTCTGTATTAAAAGTAGGTATTGGTACGTTATAGCTTTGTTCCCAATATCTTTTTGACTAGTGCTTGAATGAGTCGCAGCATGTTCAGTGCACCACGATGCACTGAAAAGTTTGATTAATACTAAAATTCATTGAACAATGTTTCAACAAATAGTTCTTAATGTTTTTTCAGCAAGATCAGTCTGTATTAAAAGTAGGTATTGGTACATTATAGCTTTGTTCCCAATATATTTTTGACTAGTGCTTGAATGAGTCGCAGCATGTTCAGTGCACCACAGTGTGTGTATTATGGTCTGGCTCGATCAACAAAGCTTATATTTATAAGTCTGCACAGGTCATGACAAGATTAAAATATTATTATAAATACCCTGCAGTGGCGTCGTGTTTTCCTGACTGTGTCAAGTTTCATATGGGCTGTGAACCCGAGTTTTTATTAAAAAATTTTCGCTATTTTTTAATTTACATATTCTGATTGAATTAAAGTTTTTATTTCTGACAAATCTCTACTCTAGATATAACAATTACTTAATTTTATTATGATCAAATTTCACTGTAGAGAATGGAACCTGTTTTTAACATTATGTCTATAGGAAATTGATTCTTGGTTTACAAGTTCTTACTTTACAACTCATTCTAAAAATGAATTAATTCACAAAGCTGTAAACTATCTGCAAATATATTTCAATAGGTTGAAATTTCAAAAACAGAATTCTATCTCCTTTCTGATTTTGATTATATAGTAATACCCCGAAGTTATGCGATAGGTGGAACCGACGAAAATCGCGTAAGTTGTTTTTTAATTTACATATTCTGATTGAATTAAAGTTTTTATTTCTGACAAATCTCTACTCTAGATATAACAATTACTTAATTTTATTATGATCAAATTTCACTGTAGAGAATGGAACCTGTTTTTAACATTATGTCTATAGGAAATTGATTCTTGGTTTACAAGTTCTTACTTTACAACTCATTCTAAAAATGAATTAATTCACAAAGCTGTAAACTATCTGCAAATATATTTCATATGTTGAAATTTCAAAAACAGAATTCTATCTCCTTTCTGATTTTGATTATATAGTAATACCCCGAAGTTATGCGATAGGTGAGACCGACGAAAATCGCGGGTTGGGGTACAACTTTACATATAAATACATATAAAGTTTTTTTTAATTGGGACCAAGGACTAACAAAAACACTAGTTTAAAAGAAAAAATATTTAATAAAATTGCAGTTTTTTATATGTATTAATCCAATAAGGAAAGGAAGTGTCCAAGAGTTGCTTTGGAACCTTGAGACAGTTTGCAGTGTCTGAAAGTCGCTCCTGAACCCTAAGACAGTTCACTATGCCCAAGAGTCGCAAAAAGACTGAACAAGACAAAAGCAGCCCTCGGACAGTATTAACAGTTCTCTTCAATAATTATGAAGAAAGAAATCCAAACAACCCATCTTATGCTCCTCCCCATATCAGGAATCTCTGACCGAAGAGAAATCACATTCAATGGTGTTCATCTTGTTTGTTGATTTCTTTTGCTGCATCAGTTAGTTATCCTCTCTGAACTGACTGTTGGATTTCTTTACCACGTACAAAATATCATCTTGTTTGTTGATTTCTTTTGCTGCATCAGTTAGTTATCCTCTCTGAACTGACTGTCGGATTTCTTTACCACGTACAAAATCTTTCTCTATTAAAGGAAGCTATTGGTTACCTAAACTGTAGTCTGTGTTGTTATAGTCAAAAGCTCATTACCTATCCTTATCCACATCAAGCCACATACTGCGTTTAGGCCTAAAGCCTGTTCAGTACTGTCCTCAGATTAACATATTGAAGATAGCGGGTGGCAATGTTGCTAAATGAAAAAACCAAGAACTGCATAACTCCGAGTATTAATGTATTTAATATTATAATTCTTAAATTAAACAAAGAAAGTATTTTCAAATTATTAAGATTGTGTCTTTATTTTTAAACAGTTATGGCTGCTTTATTACAAATATTTATAATCATAAAAAATAATGTTATAATATTGGGTTGTTTGGAATGTAATTTTGTTTTTTTTTTCATGAAAATGAACAACAATTTTTTTATAGTATATAAATATTTTAATTAATTATATATTGAACATTTTGGTCCAACATATGTTGGCATCTTTCTGATAGTAGCATGATTCCATGCTCGTAGAATTGTAAAGATTTTGAGAAAAATGGTAAAATGAGAAAATTTTAGAAAATTTTTACCTGGTGAAGGGGTGGTGGTCACCATATTGGAAGAAGCCGAGGATTTGTCATCGTAAAATTAATTTTTTTAAGTCTTTAATAGTCGGTTTTAGTTAAAATAACCAATTAATTAAATTATAAAAATGTTGATTATATAATTATAGAGTTTATTGAAACTTGTAAAATACTTTTGTAATAACTATTTATGCAAATCTTGTTAATTATAAAAAGTCGGCACTTATGGTCCGAGAGAGTGCCTTCCTGTCTAAATGGTAAGATGACAGTTGTCTATGTGAAGTGTACTGTTCATTGTGACTGTTGTCCATTGTACAGTTCGTTCCATAAAGTTTTTCACCTGCTTTGCAGGAGCTGAGCTTACCGGAAGTTGATCGGTTATAAAGTCTGTCAGTTCGAATCTGCATAGTGGAAGCTAAAAATGGACGTGTCCGTTCTGATAAAGAATAGGGGTGAGGTATACGAATGAGATGGGTCGATTACAGTGCTCTGAACTGAAAAGACTAATTGCTCACTATTTCAAGCAAGGCAGACTTTCTAGTTATGAATTGAGTAAATAACACTCTGTAATATCATTTTTTAAATTTTGAATATTGGTAATTATGAGGATGATATTTACAGATTTATTTTTTTAAATTCTAATATGCTAATATAAATATACCGTATTTGTTTGCCGCCATATACAGTATATATATATATTTTATATATTCTAGTCGAGGATAAGAATGAAATTTTATTTGCATAAATGTGAATTTTTGAAGTTTAAATTGAAAAAAGATTTCATATCGAGAATAGCAGCAATATTTATGAATCATAATAACTAGTTTTTTAAGTAGTATATATATATTCAGAAAGAATTATTTGGATAAATCTGAAGCAAATGCATATTTATATATGACTAGTTCAAAATAAACATTTAATGATATAATTAATAAAGTATTTCATAAGAAATGATTTTTTAAAATGAAATTTTGTAAAAACTAAGATTAGCATTTACTGTATATCTTTACAAATCGAGTCCAATTGTTTTATAATGTTTTGGGTGAAAACAATAAAAATACAAAGCGAAAGATAGTTATAACTTTATTAAAATAAATAGAACATAATACGTAAATATAAGTAACAATTGAAATCTCTCATACTTTATACCGAACTTTCAGAAAGACATGGTAGAACATAAACTATAAGTTTGACTATCGAATACAAATATAAACTCTTATTAGAAAAATTAGCAGAAAACCAAAACAGATATAACACAAAATTCATTTTGACACTCACGTTCAATTTTTATATTTTCTTTTTTAAATCCGATGATTAAGTTGTCATGGAAACGAAACATATATCGTTTGGTTTTTATCATTTGGTCAATTAACGGATATTAAACACTTTATCAACGAGAATCGATTGGAATAGTTTTTAATTTTATTACAAACGCAGAAAGAAGTATACATTTTCAAATAAAACATCTTAACTTCTTTTTCAAATAATAAAATAAAATACTTCCCGTAGTCGCCATTATGCTTGGTACTTTAGCAACTTATCGCTTAATTACTCGTTTAGTTACGACTATATAATGCTGCATTTTGCGTAAATTAATAACAACATAAATTAAATTGTAAATAATAAATTGAAACTTTCCTAATAAATGCTCAAAATCAATTTTCGGAAAAAATGATTGAACACCTGTCATTAAGCCTACCTAACCCTGTTGCTTAGAAAAAATAAATGGAATCGTCCAAAGCTCCGCAAACTCGAATTCGCGCCTGTAATGATTAATCTCATTGGTTTGTAAGTATTGTAAGGAAGCCGAACATCTTCCGCTTAGGTGACAAACTTTTTGGAAGGAACTGTACATTTATGTGGGGGATTGTTGTGATTGTTTACTATTGTCAATTGTATTCAGGAAGGAGTGCTTTATTTCAATTTTAATCAATTTGTAAGTAATTACTAATAACTTAAAGAAAATAATAAAAGTACTGTTGAAATGGATGCTATCCAACATTTGATTGATTGGCTACAGAATTCTGAGTTTAAGGTAGAGATCACAGCTAAGGCAGTGCCAAAAAATCATGGCAATGAAAATCGGGGAGGTCACGAATCTGATAACGATGAGGGGGATAACCCGAGTTGTTATAGAATGTCTGACCTGTGTTTGCAAAAAACTGAACTAAGTCATTTTTGACTTCCTCATTTAAACTAAGTGTTTTGCCATCTAAAGAATTGTGTAAAGACCAGAATAAGTAATAATCAGAGAGTGCCAGATATGGTGGGTATGGTAGCACATCTCATCCAAAAAGAATTGTGTAAAGACCAGAATAAGTAATAATCAGAGAGTGCCAGATATGGCAAATATGGTGGGTATGGTAGCACATCTCATCCATGCTGTAACAGAGGTGAGTCATCAAACTTGTATGAAGTTTGGCATTGTCATGGTGAAACATCATGCCTTTTCTGTTAATCAGTTCTGGCCTCTTCTATTTGATGGAATCACACAATTTGTCCAATTGGTGGCAGTACACTTCCAAATTAATTGTGGAATTGTTTGGAAGAAGCTCAAAAAAAAAAAGTTCCCTTGAAATCCCACCAAACAAAAAGAGCAACAGTTTTTTGATGAATATGGGGTCTCAGAGTGCTTTGAGACAATTAATTTCATCTGTTCCATGATCGCTAATCCATTTTTTTATCAACAGTTATGATCTGCTTCAAAAAGGAATCATTTTCTTCACATTATTTTTTATCAACAGTTATGATCTGCTTCAGAAAGGAATCATTTTCTTCACGTTTGAGCAGCAATCACAGATGTTGATGCAAAGGAGCAAATCTTTCTTTGAGAACATGTGGAATCCAAATATCAACGTTTCAACTGATTGTGAACAGTTGAATTCAATAAATTCAATCTTGTAGCAATCTCTCATGTTGTTATTCAACAGTTTGCTTCAACCAATACCTTTATTTTGTAATCATCAGCTTCAACTAACTTTCCTGCATGTGGTACATCATCAAAATTGTCAGAATGAAATTTTGCAAATCAGTTTTGGCACTGGCATTCTGTTAACACATCTTCTCCCTACACTTCACATAACTTTTTCTTGCTTGAACAGCAGTCTTACTTTTTCGATAATAAAAAAGCAAAACATGCCGAAAATCTCCATTTTTGATAGGATAACAAAAAAGAAAAAAAAACTACTGCACAGAACAAAAAAAAATTTTTATAAATATACCTTGAAATGTCAGCTGTCAAAATTTACAATGACAATATAGCTTAGAATGAAATTGGTGGGTAAAAATACAACTAACGCCACTAGTGGGAAAAAAACGAACTTACTTTCCAAACAACCCAATAATTTCTTATATTTTGAAATTATTAGTATAGTATTTAAAATTAAAATATTTAAAAATTTGATCAATGATCATAATTACTATGTTTTTAAATTTTAAAATAATACCTGTCTTCTTGCATCTTGTAATTTCTTTTGCTGCTCAAGCTTTGTTTCAGCAACTTGTAAAAATAAATTTAATTCAGCATTTTTCATAGTCAACTAAAAAAAAAATAACAAATATTAATAAAGAATATTTTACTATTAAGAGTAATTTTGTGAAGTTTCAATAAATACAGTCTAATAGTGATAATATGAACTAATTTGGAGTGATTCAGTTAAATAATTTGAATAATCAAACATACATGAGAATATTCGTTTTTACAAAAAGTAAAAACAAATATTAGGCTTTAATTTAAATAATTATATTTAAATTATTTAAAACAAGGTTATTATTATTGTATTTTAAAATATGAAATATTATAAAAAATAATTAATTTAGGAAATGATTTGTAAATAACAACCAAATAGTCCACATAGTATTTAAAGTCAACATTTGAATTTTAACTCCTATAACGACAAATTAAGATTAAAAAAATTATAAAATTAAGATTATTTCTATGCTGTACTGTATATACCTTTGAAGAAATAATTGAAAATGAATGCATTAAGGGGCAGGAATAATATTTTAGCACAACAACCAGAGTACTAAAAGACTTTTTTTGGACAGAAATAGTTCAAATAACTGACTTGTTTGGATAATCGATGATCTACTTACAAAGTCGCGAATTTTAACAATACCAGTAATAATAATTATAAACTAAACCTAACAGTTCTAATGACTTTGCAAATCCAGAGTTCGGCCTGAGCTCAGGTCTTTTACTATTTTCTAAACTATATATTATCAAATCCAAAACAATCTAACAACAATTAATGTTTAACCAGCAAAAACAAATAATTGGAAACTTACAACTAGAAGTATCAAATAAGTGTTAGATCTAGAACAACAAACGATGTTAGAGGCTTATACCAATAAATTGAATAAATTCTCAAAACAAGTTAAATAACAAAAAAATATAAATTTATTAGACTCAAAACATTTACAAAAGTGTTAATTAAAACTTTATTTAAACAATAATAAAGCAGATTCAAATAACCAACAAAACTTATTTAATCGAAATTCAAATATCCAAAAATCCAATTATTCACAATAAATAACCTTAAATCTTACTTAAATTCTAATACCTCCACCACCAATACAAACTTCAAGCAATTATAGACCTTTACAAGAAATTTGAATGTCACTTAGCCAGTTCTAAGTCAATACAACACCTCGCTGTGTTGTTGGCTATATACAAGAAATTTGAATGTCACTTAGCCAGTTCTAAGTCAATACAACACCTCGCTGTGTTGTATTGACTTAGAACACAGCGAGGTATTATGTTCCTTTCCTTTCAACAAGTTTAAATTTATTAGTTTGCAGAGTAATCAATTCATGTCATCCTCTTTACAATTTAATTATAAACCGAACAAAACATCGATAAAAGATCATTCTTATTTTCTCATATCAGATCAGTGGTAAAATTATGCAGATGAGATGATGTCACAAACCAATAAGACAGAAGTCCATTCTGTAAACATGTGATTGCTAAATACTACGACAGAGAACATGAAAGTAAGTTAACTCTTAAACAAAAATATACTCTGTTAAATAATATTGAATATAACGATAAATAATAAAAAGAGCATAATAAAGTAACAGACAGGATAGGTCAGAGTTAATCTCTTCACATACTGTTATGTTTAGCAATATTTTTTACAAAATGACACAAATAACAAATAAACAGTTCTTAATGTAATGTGCTTAATTAAGCAAAATGAAATGAAAATATATAAATTAAAAATCAAATTACTAATAAAATATTAAATTTTTAATAAACAGTAATAAATTTTGAAATGATTACTTTAGTTTGGATTGAATTAATGAAGTACAATTTCTATTGATTCATTAGTATTCAACAGTGTATGAAAATCAATCTGAGGGGGCTTTAACAGTTACAATTTACTAGAATTAAAGAGCATCTTCAGATATGCATACTTGATTTATATCTAAATTATAAATTCTAAAAAACACTATTAAAAATTGGCTGCATTCTTGTGTGAAGAGAACAAATAAAAACACATTAGTAAATATTGATGAATTCATCATATGACCTCTGTTAAATAGTTTAAATTTTTTTATTTCAACTATGTTAATGTTTCAGTGAATCCCAATAATATATTATGCAAACTTTATAATAACAGCACACAAATCTCAATATAAAAATGAAATTTTTCATATATTCCTAAAAATTCCTGATATAATTTAAGGAAAAATTTCAATACAAAAATTTCTTATCATTAATAAACATTTAATTTTTCAATAAAAAAAACTAATAAATGATTTCAAAATACGGGAGTTTTATAACAAGAAACATACTATTAAATAGCAAATAGCAGACTTTTATAGACAATTACAGGAAGTCCCCAATTTATTATGATGGTTATTTAGATGAAAATCAGTACTTGCAATGGCCACCATCACTGATTTTACAATAATAGTGGCCAATCGGTTGAACGGTTGAATTGTTGCAAGGATGAAAGAATGTTGTATTTCCATCGTGCAATATTTGTATTTAATTTCAAGACACATATCTTCAGATTTTATAAGTGTCCAAGCTCAACTTATTTCAACCCCATTCTTCACTTGACTGCCACTGTTACCATGAGTGAGTGGCCAATGACTATTGGGATGTCCAGCCACTTAGTATCCACTAAAAAGGAAAGGAACATAATACAAAAGAAAAAATGGTGGCCATAACTGGTCTTCAATGCTATTTTTTATATAAAAATTAAATGATTTCTTTTCAATTCAAAAATATTTTCTGAAATGTCACATATAGTAAATGTAATGCAATCACAAATAAATTAATTCACTTATCTGAATTTGATCTCAGGTCTGGCCTAGATGGAATTCAGATTTCATACTTCTGAAAAATTTTTGATAGATCCTGCCCAGGCAACAATTTATATGCTGTGAAGTCCTGCTAAATTTATCATAGATGTGGGCATTCATAGTTAATTATAAATTTATATTGGTCTGGAATGGATTCCATTATGTAGTAATCAGCCAATGATGGAGAAGTGCCATTAAAAATAACTGCTTATTTTACTAGAAATTTAGTTACATTAGTTTGAATTAAGCCAACAAGAGATACTTTTAGCAGTGGCAACTTTTAGAGTTCCCAAAGACTGACCAATCAATGGTGGGATTAACTGGAAGATTGATGGATGGGATTCAATGGGCCTAGCCAGGCCCAAATTGTTCCCAATCTGAAATTAAACTCAGATCATCCAAAGTGGTAAATGAATGTTTTATGATGTGTCTAATACTAGAAAGTTGGACACAGGAAAATAAACATTCCATCCATGCTTTTACATTATTTCTTAGTTTTACCCTTAAAGTTCTGGTAAGCACAAAATACATAATTTCCTCATTTTAAAGAATAAACAGTATTTATTTAATATTACTGTATGCTACTATTTTTTAAAAACATTAAAATATTCTGAAGTTCTGTTGATTAAGGAACATAACCTCCATTTATAAAATTGTGTCTATGGAAAATAGTATTCTGAGTTATGATAGATTCGAACTGACTGAATTTTTTTAATGCAATCCTGTTGTAAGTAGGGGATTTTTTGTAATTATCTTCTATTAACAAATTAATTTTACTCTCTTTTGTTATAAAAAAAATTACAAAAATGTATTTTGTTTTAATTAAATAACTATAAATTTATATTGCAATAAAGTTATAAATTTCTTAATATAACATTTGAAATTTGTTTACTTTACAATTATTTAATAAAATTTAATTTTTTGGTGAAAAGATGAATACTTATATAATGAAAAATTTTTTGTATTAAGTTTTTCCTATATATAAGAATTGTTATAAAGAATTTTTTGCTTTTACTTTGAAATTCTTATTATATATTTTAACATTCTTTATATGAATTTTGTTCAAACTGGATTATATTTACAGATGATGATATTCTTATAGACAGGCATATCTAATCAAATTAGATATGATTCTTGTTTCATTATATTTTATTCCATACTGCAATGAAAAAGATCAATAAAACTATTTATTAAAGAGACTTGATGTTTACATAAATATACAAAATTCAATTTGAATCAGACTACAAATGTACAAATTCTAAAGAATAAGTAATTATGTTTACAATAGTATTTTAAACATTAATTTAGGACTTATACATTTCTCTTAAGATTGAATCTCACAGAATTTACAAGAACATTCAATTCTTATAAGATCACTACAAAGTAGTGTTTCCAGGCGAGAATTCCTTCCTGCCCGTTCTTGGGAATTTTTTCATTTTCCTGTTCACAAATCCCGAGAAAATTAGTCAGGAAATCGGGAAAATCCCAGCAATACCCACAATGGCAAATAAAGTATTATTCACAATGAATCTTTTAGACATTTTTCCTATTTAACGCTATCTAAAGTTACATTGTGTTACAATATTGCATGTCACCAGAGATGAGTCACTAAAATCAGATAATACATGACCAGCTAATTTTAGCTCTTGTAAATCGAGCACATTTGATCATGGAGAACAGAAAACAGTTTGCATTTACACTGAAAAATATTATTTTCACAATCCATGATTTAACTACAAAGTCATCTTCAGACAAATCTAGCCAATATCCTCATGGGATATTCTTTTTTCTGGCGGCAGTCACTTATAGAGCCCATCACATGCTGGTTAACATGCATGATGTAGTCAAACGGATGGTTGAAGGATGGGGTTCAATGGGCCAGGCCAGGACCCCTCTTGAGAAACTGAAGGTGTGGCACCCAGATCCTCCAGGATGGCAAGCCACAGCTTTACTATGCAGCCATCCTGCCGACTTATCCAATATGATACCTTAATGACTCCTGTTTAGCATTCAGGGCAACAGATGCACTAATCATGAAATTCCAGTCAACCTCCATTTACGAAATTTTATTTACTCATGTTTTGAGTCAACTTTTTACATATAAGAGTGATCCCATTGGTTCTGAAAGACTGCATTGGGGCTACAACGCAGTCTTTCAGAACTGATGAGATTTGACTTTGTAGTCAAATCCTAACATCATGTCCCAGTTTCCTACCTTCTCTACGACTTTTCTGTTTATTAACATTTACTGTTATACTATAACTCATATTACTACACTGCTTCATTCTTACTAAATAGAACTTAAAATTTCAGCGCATCAAGCAGGAAAAGCAATACTCTCATTAATAACATAAAATAACTTTTATTTAAAGCACTTTTGGCTCTACCGAGCACTCCTCAGTAATTACATTTGAATCACTAAACACAGTTAGAACTATACAAAGTTTATTCTAAGTTCAAAAATTCTAAAATATAATTCAAAATTTTTATAAAATTTATAAAAGTTCGTAGCACGTTTGTTCAACTTTAGATGAATGTCAAATAATCATAGCCCTTCCATATCAATAATTATTATTTGGCGGAAGATAATGATATTAAACAGTTTTTTCTTCTTATATTGTTCATATTTTTATTTAAAAAAAAATCTTTGCAGTTTTTATTCTTATAACAATGTTTCTATTTTATGACAGTATTCCCATGCCAAGCTTAATTTTTGTAGTTCGTTGTAATTTATTATGTTCATGCCCGAGGCTCTGTTATCAAATATTTCTATTGCCTCTGCCATTTTTAGTTTTTCTGGATCAGTTATGATAGGTAGTAGTAGTAGTAGTAGAAGAATAGGGAGAGGCCTGTTTCAGCCCAAGCACTGCGACCATCATTGGTCTATTGTGCACCCCCAATCAACTCATCCCAGAAGAAGGCCTGTCTTAACAACAAATGACAGTATATTCTTTAATGGGACAGAAGCAAGATCCTCGGGAACAGAAAAATACATCCCCAAGAGATCACGCCTAAGCCACGAAAGGGCCACACATTCACATAAAATGTGAAGAGGAGTTTCCTCCTCATACTGACATTTTCTACACATGGGGCTATCAGCAAGCCCAATCAAGTGAAGATGTCTTCTGAGATGACAGTGCCCTGTAAGAAGCCCTGTAACAATCCTAACTTCATTTTT
>AYEL01060785.1:0-40214 GCA_000484575.1 Olivierus martensii | reverse complement strand
ATTCCTACTGTAGTCGTTTTCGAACGATTCAATTGAATCATTCGAAAACGACTACAGTAGGAACATCTATGTAGAATACTGAAGAGGGTCTCCTAGAAAGGCCGAAAACGTTTTATAAGGAAAATTTGGATCCTGTAATAGAGCTGTAAGTAAAATATAGTTAATTTTAAAGAAAGACAGGAGTACTAATACTAGTTTTTAATCATTTAATAATAATGCAACTTTTTTAAATGCAGTCATATCAATATTCTATTTGATATGACTATATCAAAAGTCATATTAAATAGAATATTGTAAATCTGTACTAATGTCAAAATACATTATGGATCATAGGATATTGTATCTTTTATTCACATTGTTATATCAAAAATATAAAATCAAATAGAATTGATTATATTTTCAAGGAAATTTTTTAATATTAATTTGTAAAATATGCATACATTTTATTGCTTATAGAGGCCACAAAATTATTAGTTCACTTATATTCAAATATTTACAATAAACAAATCAAATTTAAAACAGCACTTTCTACAGTAAATATTCAAAACAGCTTTATTTAATAAGAACATATAGTATTTTTGGTATTTTGTACCATCATCAGCTGATGATGACAAAAGCTAAGATATTGTATGTTCTTTAAAAAACAAAAAAAAATAATATAAAAGCATTTGAATTCAATGAAAATTCCATTTTGTAGCATTCATAAAAAACTATCATCATTTTGTTTATTGGATGGTCAAACTAAAATATTAGTTAATATTTTAGAGGAACTAGATTTCAATTCCAGCAGATATTAGATTTTATTTTGATTTAATTTGGCTTTGAACTTATGAACCTCATCCATTATTTTGTATCTAATCCCATCATAAAATTGTATATTTTATACTAGCCAAATGAATTTGCTTTGTTTCATTCATAAAGACTTGGAATCAAATTCGTTTTTTGTTTGAAATGCATATATAAGGATCCATGTAGCATAAAGTAGGAAAAATGATGATGATAGTGTTAGAGGTTGTATGATAAAATGAATCACAGTGGTAACAGATATCAAAAACGTTTATTTCAGATAAGGAAAAAAATTGGTGGACGTTACAAACAAAGAGGGAGAAGCGACACTAACAATCTCGTTCGGACGCGAGAAGAGAACCCCCGCGTTAGGAGTGCCGCACCCTTGGCAGGAAGTGAAAAAACCACAAGTAACATAAACGTAAAAAAACCTGAGTGCATGCTAGTTTGGAATATTACAATTCTAACAGATAGTACTGGATATATTCCTCCACATTAAAAAATGTGTTCTTTAATCCATTTTTAATTTACTTGTTAAAAATATTTCATAAAAGCAAAGTAAATCAAATTTTCAGTACAAATTATATTTGCTTATAATATCTTTTATATTGGGGCATTATAACCTGTACTTATCTGTCAATAATAATCAAGAAAAAAAATTCTTTAACATTATATGATAAATAATTTTTTGTTATAATTTGCTTGATTTTAAAGACAAGTTTTTCTTTTTTTAGATAAATAAATCATTGCTTAATCATAAAATACTGATTTTTTTATCTTTACTTACCAGTAATTTTATTATGATCAAATTTCATTGTTGAGAAACAACCCCTATTTCAAGAAATCACAACAAGCACTTGAAGCAGGATAAATTTTCTAATATATCTATGGAAGTTAATTCTTGGAGTATGAGTTCTTATTTTATGAGATTTTTATGAGCTCATTCAAGGAATAAATTAACTTGTAAAGATGAGAACTATCTGAATATAATAGAGATATCATATTCATAATGTTTTATAGTTGTACTGTATAATTGCTGTTATATTTGATAATTATTTCATATGATTTGTATGGCAAGTCCTCAGGTTATGCACTTAATTCGTCCAAAAAATTCCTGTGAAATCAAAAACTATATAAGTCCAACAATGCTAAAATTTGCTATACGTGATGGGTATATTAGCAAATGGAATGGTTAAATGAAATTTATGAGCATATTTTAAGCATAGATAAGAAAATTTAAAGCCTAAAATGATATTTCTACAAAAAATAAATTGTTTAATGAATTTATCAGTCATATTTTATGGAAATTCAACAAAATAGAGAGACTTATGCATCTGTGTATCTCTGAAGCCACAAAAGTTGAAACTGTCAATACATACTGTATTGTATTTTTAGTTTTTTTTCTAAATTTTTGTAATTTGTCTGTTTTCAAAATGTATTTCATTCTGTTTCATACTTATTTAATTATAAATATTCTATTCTATACATTTGGTTGATTCTGTCAATAAAATATGAATAGTTATAACTAATTTTAAATTGTGTTAATCTTATAAGGCTTATTCTTAATTTTCATAAAAAGATATACTTATGAATTTGTTTTTTTAATATTATTGCAATATTATATTTACAGAGGAACAGAAGAATATAATGAATTTTGGCCTTTTTTAAAAAAATATGAAACTATTCAGAAAAAGTCTTATACAATGAAAGCTAAAAATTATGGTTTGTTTTCTTTAAGTTTTATTTTTAAAATAATGAAATTACACTTATTATATTTGCAAAATAGATTTATATTTTCAATTAAAAATAAATGTAAATAGAAACATAATTTACTTTTCACAATCTACTTACAAATATTTATTTTTATAAATAATTTTCAAATAATCATTGCTTTTTAAATAAAAAAAAATATCTGTTATAAATATGTCTCATTTTTATTTTATTTATTTTTTTTAATGAGATTTTACAAATGACCCTTTGTATTATAGTTAAGCTGATTTTTCAATATCAAATCAAAATTTACATAATATTTTTAGTTAAAAAAATATTATGTATTCATTGATTATAATTGACTTATAATCAATTATCATTGATTGATGATAATTGACTTATAATCAATTATCATTGATTGATGATAATTGACTTATAATCTTATAATCACTTTAATAATAATAATAAATGACTTATAACCAATCAATTGATTATCATGTTTAAATACAAAATAAGGAATAAACATGTCATTGTTTATTGCATCCTTCTTCTGTATTAAAATACAGTAGTAATAATCTTGTGTACAATTTAATTGTAGGTCTAATTCAGTGGTTCTTAACCGGTGTTCCCCGGAACACTGGTGTTCCACGAATGTGTTATAAGTGTTTCGCAAAATTATGAAAGTGAGGCCTTCTTGAATATCTTAATATACTGCGCATCATTCATTTTATAATGTAGACAAGATTCAACTTGCATTTTCAAATAAAATATTAAGCAGGCTTAGGCCTACCCACAAAAGCACTTAAGATTTTGCTGCAGTTTTCGACATCATATTAGTGGGAGCTAGGCTTTTTAACTTTAATGAATATAACAGCTAAAACACGCGAAAGACAGAAATATTAAAGAAGAAATGAGAGTAGCTTTATCACATATCACACCTGACATGGCTTAAATCTGCAAAAGACAATTAGCTTAAGCATTGCATTAAACTTGATTAAAACTGTTCCATTTTTCAAAAAAAAAAGTTAATGACATCTTAAGAATATGCTTTTTAATTAATGTTTTATTACTGTTATTTAAATTAATTATAATTTTTATTAAAATACATATATTCATGCATATTTTTGTTGTTTGTTTTATAGTCTTAGTGATATAGTGTTCTGCAATTTTTATTTACAATCAAAAATGTTCCATGACATTGAAAAGCTTAAGAACCACTGGTCTAATTACAGATATTTTTTGTAAAATTCTATTGTTTATCTCTGCCACATGCAGTATATACTGTCAACAGCATGCAAGAGATTAAAGGATTCAGTATTCCATTTTCTATTATTACTACTAAAATTATTACCATTATGGGTAATTTTTAACTTCTGATGGGGTTATCAAAAAATAATCCCATCATAAATCTAGAATTACGTTATTTTTATTAACTGAGACAGTCTATAAAGATAGCTGAAAACATTTTTGAATAAAAAGTACAACATACTGAATCTACTTATCATTTACTTTTATTCTCTTTAAAAATTAATAATTTGGATTTAATTTGCTTTTGCTTGATAGATCTGTATAAATTCATTGTATGGAGCTAAGCATTTTTGAGTTTTGTATTCCTTTTAATTGAAGAAATCATAAAATACAAGAATTTCTAATTTTTTTACATAATAGCTAACAAGTCAACAGTGAGAATTTACAAAAAAAGGGTGAAAATGTTTAAAAATTACATCAACATAATAGCAAGATTTTTCATTCACAAAAATCCACAAATATCGCATTATGTGAGGCTTACTGCAGTTCTCTAACATGAAAAATCTTGCCATTATGTTGGATGTAATTTTTCAACTATGTTATAAAAGTAATCCCTGTATAACATGGCTAGAGAACTATGTTATACAGGGATTATCTGTACTACACAACTTTTATACTAATGCAAATTATTGTTTGAATATAAGCAATTTTTGTCTTAAAATATTAGAAGAAAAGAACCAACAGATAATAAATTTTAGTTTCTTTCTAAAGATATTTTCTTATGAAATTCCATTACCATTATTCAAAATGAATAAATTTTTATAATGTATTTTTTATATTTATCATCATAAGTATTTTTACAAGGATAAATATATTTATTATATAGTATGTCCCAGACTTATATGATTTCAGATATATGCGGATGCCTAAGTCCTTTTATTTTTATTGAATTTTCATAAAATATAAATAAAGAATTCATTAAACAATTTACTTTTTTGCAAAAATATGACTTATAGTTCTTAAAATTTTCTTATTTGTTCTTAAAATATGTTTATAAATTTCATTTGGCCATTTTGTTTACTTCTACATCTATTTGTGTATATTGAATTTAAGCAATGTTGGATTTATTTATTTTTGATTTAACTGGAAATTTTTTGGACAAATTAACCACATAAGTTGGGACCTATTGTATTTATTAATAAATAATAACTTTAAAATAAAGTTCTTAAATAATAACTTATTTGAAGATATGTATTTTTAGATTTTGAAACTGAAAAACCCTTTGAAATAAATACACAGAGAAGTTACAATGGAGAGCATAAAATTAATTTTAGATTTAATTCAAGTGATGTTGATGAATTGATGGCTCGTGGATTTTTTTTTAAGGATGATGATGATAAAGATCAGATTCCTAAAGAGAAAATATTAGAATTTCAGCACATTCTATTGTTATATTTAAACTTTTTACAAAAACAGAAATTTATTAAATTACAAAAATTAAGAGAATCTCAAAACAATCTTCCAATAAAAAACTATAAACAAAATATTTTAGATGCTGTTGCTAACAATCAAGTAGTAATAGTGGCAGGAGATACAGGTTGTGGAAAATCAACTCAAATACCTCAATATTTGCTATCAGCTGGATATAAAAACATTTGTTGTACACAACCAAGAAGAATAGCATGCATATCCCTTTGTAAAAGAGTATCTTATGAAACTTTAGATGAATATGGTTCTGAAGTTGGATATCAAATAAGATTTGAAAAGGATAAAACAAAGTTTACAAGAATATTATTTTTAACAGAAGGATTATTGCTCCGTCAAGTTGCAAGTGATTCTTTATTGTCATCATATGATGTGATAATACTAGATGAAGTTCATGAGCGTCATTTATCTTGTGATTTTCTTATTGGTATAATGAAGTGTCTTATTTATCAACGTCCTAAAGTGAAAATTATTTTTATGTCTGCTACTATAAATATTCAGCTGTTTGCAAATTATTTTAAAAATTGTCCAGTTATTCAAGTAAGTAAAATTTTTTAAAATATATAACTTAGGTTTTTTATATATATTTACAATGATCATCATCATATATTATATGCATTTTCATTATCTCTGATTTTTGTATATCTATGGTTTTATTTTTATATTATAATAGCCATTGCCTATTAATTCTGTTATGGAAGCTTCTGCACATGGCTTGAGAGTTCTATGTTCATTCAATGTTTCTATTACAATAGAAACATTGAATGGTGACTATAACATTGTTTTTGATATATAAAATGTATCAAAACATTGCTTTTGATAAATATTTTAATACATTTTTCCATGCATTAAAAATATTGGTAAGAAAGAGAAAAGAAAATGAAGATGAAAATATGATTTAGTAAGAAAAAGAAAGGCTTAGAAAATTTCATTTTATACTGGTGACATTGGAAATGTTAAATTTATGAGAAACAATCATAATATTTTAATACTTTATCAATGATTATTTCACAAAATATGATGTAAAAATGTAAATAAATACTTTCTATAAATTCCAGAAAATATACTGATTTCCATAAATCATGGAATAAACTACAAAATCATATCATTTCATTTATCATTCAAATATACTGGCACTCCTTGAGTTAAACATTTTAGTTATAAATATTCGTTCTTGTGAATGTGAAATTTCATTTTCAAATTTCTGAAAATTTCAAAAACTATTCAAGAATTTTAAACGTTATGATAGAAGAATACTCTAGCAATCAATATAATGTAAAATTACACAGTTTGTTAACATATTACAGTTATATTTCAAGATAGCAGTGATTACACCAAAATATCCTTGCTTTATTATCAGAACTTTTCATTTAAATCTGTGAAAATCTGTGTAAACTTCTAATTGATCCAATTGTGAAATATATTACAAAATACAGTATATAATAATAGCAGTACCTGAATTACAAACAAAACTGGTTGCAAGACCTGTTGCTTTCCGCTTTTCCGTTTCCTTCCGCCCGGAATTCCACAAATAGCAGTACCTGAATTACAAACAAAACCTGCATTAAAATTACATTTATAATTCAAGGAGCAAAGTTCATATCTATTTTTTCAAAAATTTAATGAAAATATTTGTTATGTTAAACATTAAAAAAGACTAAAAATAGTGAATATAAAACATTTATTTCCTATAAAAAATGGAATATGCAGAACAAGATCAAAAACGGGTGCATGAAAATGATTAACCAAAATGTGTCAATATGGAGTATGGATCTCTCACAGCAATGCAGGACTTAAAGTGATGTTTCATACTTTTTATGATATTGTTTATCAATTTAATTGATAAGAATGATCATTGTTGTTGCAAAATACTTCTTAACTCCTCAAGGTCTTGGAGTAGGGGGTTAAAGGCAACTATATAGCTTTCTAGAATGTCTCTGACATGCTCAATAGGATTTAAGGTCTAGTGAGACAATCCATTCAAACAAAAGTTTAATCTTGAAGATATTGTTATACTAATCTGGCTCAGTTTGGTTGAGCATTGCTCTGTAGGATAAAAGAATCACTAATTTTGCCTGCATACAGGCAAAACAGTAGGGTCTAAGACTTCAACTTTAAACCTTTTGTTTTAAATTATACAACAAAACTCTTTTAATTTTATTTACAACTGTTTTATTAAAAAATTAAAAAAATAAACATATAAAAATCAATGAGTTGAATGACAGTTCACTTTTAAATTATACAATAAAACTCATTATATTCAATAAGTAGACCTGATCTGAAAATAGAATGTACATCATCATGTTAATGTGTTCAAAACTAATTTGTTAAATAATAATATACTGAACCTTCTGTATTATCTAAGTTTTTGTAACTTGAGACTCTTTTGATCGATATTACTTCAGATAATTGGGACTCTACAGTATTTAATTTATTCATTTATTTAAAGATGGCAGCAGATTTATTTCAAATTATTTCAGATTATTTAAATATCTGTTTAATTCAAGCAATTACTTTGGCAGAATTATATTCATTTAAACTAAAAGTAGGATTTTTCCATACTGACAGTTTTATTCTTGGGCAAATGTTAAGTTCAAAGCATTAAAAGATGCTTAAACTTAATACTTTACTTTATTGTGATAGAATAATTCACATTTGTACTAAAATGTCCAACTATATTCAACAATAGCACTACCAATATTTCATAAGCATGAAACAACAATTGAAATTTTATTTGATTACAAGATGAAACAAAAAGTCAATTAACTGAAAGAAAATACAATGTTTTATTCTATTATTAATGATGCAGTTGCAGTTAAATTGAAATTGAAGTATAATTACTACAATAACTATAATTGTTCAAAATGTCCTCCATTATTGTAAAGACAAAGCAATTTTCTGGAGTTACTGCTTGATAAATCAACAAATAGAGATCTTTGTTTTTTAATTACTAAAAATCTTTGTAGATCAATGACTTCAATAAATCAACAAATAGAGATCTTTGTTTTTTAATTACTAAAAATCTTTGTAGATCAATGTCTACAAAGATGATGTCTAAGTCATTTGGTTTCTGTTAATATATGACCTATCTAACATAACTGTAGAGAGTTGAATCAGATGATTGAGGTGGCCATTCCATGGTCCATTGATATCCTATTCATATAGGAAAAAAGATTGAACCGAGAAATGCTCAAACTTATAATCTATAATATAGTAAACACAAATGAGATCTGTGACATTTAAATGAACAATGAACTGTCAATAATGAAAAATAGTACTGCTTCTGTAATTTGAAATTACAGAAAAATGCATATAATCTGGCACTTTCTCTAAATGAGATACTTTATAATCTCATTAGAGAAAGTGCCAGATTACATGAATTTTTTTGTAATTTGAAATTTTCAAGCTGATATATGCTTTCTTTGGAAATTCAAGTTGGTTCAATTTTCAGTTTGCACATCAATAATTTTAAATTATTAATATTTTTCATATGGGTATAACACGAAATCTTATTTTGTAATATATTTTTGTCTGGATAACTGCTTATTATCTATCAAATAATACATTATGTTAACAGATTCCAATGTTGGTGCTTTCCAATGCAATGAATTCATGAAAAGAGCCATGTAATTCTATTGTAAATCTTAACTAAATTATTATATGCTTAGTTAATACTTTTAGATTTTAAATTGGTTGACATATTTTTTGAAATTAAATTATTTTAATTAATAATAAATTAGGCATGGAAGGTAGCAAGGAGAAGCACCATATTTTCCTTATTCTATTCATTCTTACAAATATATCCATTTGAAATTGCCTTTTTATATATAAAGTCATAATTAGATAAACATCTAACAGAAATTGAAAACTAGTCAAATATCTGTAAAATGAGCACTTTTAGTAAAAGCAATATAAAGTTTATTATAGTGAAATTGAAAAATTATTATGGTTATAGATATTCTGCCACTTATAAAAGAAATAAAAAGAGCAGTATACCACTAGGCAGAAAATTACTAAAGCTGATGTAGACTAGTTGACAATGCTCAAAAACATTTCTTTTGTAAAATAAAAGATTATATTTCTGCCTAGTGTTTTGTTTATATCTGTGATTTTAAAACCTAACGGCTGAGGATGGTCCTAGAACGGATCGAAAACGTTACTGTTTAATACTGTTTTACTTTGCTAAATAGTGCTGTATTTGTTTGTTTTTGATATCTCCTAGTATAGCAGAAGTTATGAACACTTTTTGTAAAAGATTATATTTCGGCCTAGTGCTGTACTGCTCTTTTTTAATTGAAAAATTTTAGACAATTATTTTTTAAGTGATTATTTAAAAATCATATGCTAATAGGCCATTTTCAGAAATGTTCATAAATGTCTGGACCAAAAATTAAATAAATCCTTATGTAAATGATATAAAACAATGCAGTGGATATTATTCAGAAATTTATATAGAATTTTTTAATATTTCATATATAAATTAAGCCGTATTCTATTTATGTAAATGATATAAAACAATGCAGTGGATATTATTCAGAAATTTATATAGAATTTTTTTATATTTCATATATAAATTAAGCCTTATTGTATTTAAAAAATTCATAAACTATAAATTATCTATTTCTAATTTAAAAATTTGCATATTTTAAATATAATATAAAAGCATAATGATGTAGAAGGATAAGTAAATTGATGCTATTTTGTTTTTTATTTTGAATAATCATTCTAAACTATATCTCTAATTTTAAACACTTAAAATGTTGGATGTTATTAATCTGGTTGACATTTCTTTAATATCATAAGTTGGTAGCAATTCATAAAAAGATTGTTTATTTTTTAATTATATACTATCAAATTACATAATCAGAACCAAAAATTAAAAAGTCAATATGAAATAGTTTTAATTTATTTAAGAAGTAAAATTCATCTAAAATAAAAGTATTATGCTTGAAAAGGATAAATCATTATAAAATTAGAATAGAATATTTTAAAAACTCACAAATATGATGATGTTTTTAAAGAGGTATATTCTCACTAACAAAGGATTTCATTAACATGTCACCAGTTAAAAGTTGATTTTTAATATAGATTTATTTATTAATATTTGATAATGACAAAATTTATTAAATTAATAATAGTTTTAATTTTTGATTCATAGGTTCCTGGACGACTTTTTCCTATTGAAGTCTATTATAGACCTATTTTAATAGAAAATAAATCATCAAAAACTAGTCGATTAAATCCAGGTCCTTATATTCAAATTTTACAGCTAATTGACCATAAATATCCTTCGAATGAAAGAGGTGATGTTTTGATTTTTTTGAGTGGCTTGACAGAAATCTCAACTATAGTTGATGCTGCTGAAATATATGCTGAACAAACAAAAAAATGGATCATTCTACCATTACATAGTACTTTATCTTTAGATATACAAGATAAGGTAATTATATTTGAATTAAATTAATAATATGTTGAAGACATTTTATTCACTTTCATATAAAATGAATAAAATTTTGTAAAAATTAAATTCTGTTATAATTAGTTGTAAATAGTGTAATTTATAATAAACATTAAAGATATTTTAAATAATATTTTGTAAATAAAATAGATTTTTAATTTCTATGAAATTCATTAGAATTTTCTCAGTATTAGAAAAATTACATTGTTAAATAAAAATACTAAAAAGTGTTTACATCAGTGATATTTATTACCATGGACCCCTTCGATTTTGCCGATTTTTATATATGTTGTAGTATTACTCTTCTACAAACCCATGATAAAGTAATATAATGCAACTCTCAAGCATTTCTGAAAAAAGGGGTTTAAAGTTTTCTATGTTATTTATATATCAATTAATATTAACATTTGATCGAGTGCTGTCATAGTGCCATGCATTCGGCTTTCTTTAAATTTTTTTAATCGAAACTGAAATGGATTTTTGTACAATGTATTTTTATTAATGAGAAATTACAATTTTATAATTAAACAATAAGACAACAGCACATATCTTATTATTTAATTATTCTGGCAAAAAGCAAAAAGTATATATAAGAAGAAAGATTTGTGGCAGAGACTTTAGAAATTATAAAAAGAGAAAAAAATGAGAAATATTATTAATGATAGAACATCTGAAAGTGTCTCTAAGGCCTGGTTATATGCTGTGAATTGACATACAACAAAATTACAAAATAAGTAAAGTATTTAATAATAAAATAATTCACTTATTTAAATGATTTAAATTGATTAGACTTGCTATTTTCTAATACAACATCATAATAATATAAAAGATCAAATCTTTAATATGAGTAAAAAAATTTTATAATTATAATAGTGATTTTTATTACTCTATATGAATATATTGTTTTATAGCTTTTAAATATTTCCATATAGTTGCAGAAGTTGTTGAAAAATATAGTAATTAGATGACAGATATGCTGATCATTGATATATATTATATAGTTAATTTTTTATTTTTTAATATTTGGTCAGTGACATACAACAATAAATATAAAAATATATCAGTGATAAAAATAAGCAAATATCATAAATATAATAGAAAATATCATAAAATAATCAAATATTTGAATTATTAAATTAGAATAGGAAATCTAAATAACAATTTAAAAAGAAAGTTTGAGAACCCAGTATATGGAAGAAATTTGTTAATAAGTAATTAAACATTATAAAATATTATTTAGGACAAAATCCATTTGTTGATTGATTTAAACAGATTAGACTTGAAAAACAAATTAATTGATCAACGATGAAATGATTTTGTTTTCATAAATTGAAAAGCATATATAAATTAAGGGTTTGTTCACATAAAATTTCATAAAACAAGTATTGTAAAACAAGAGAAATCTGTATATCATTTTGTTTTAATAATATGTATATGAGTAAAAACATAACAACAAAGTAAAATATTGTTATAAATAACCAAAATAAAAATAAATCAGAAAATATGAATCAAAGACTGTAGTTATTAGTTTATTGGTATTACCACCAATAGACAGTTTAAGTAATTGAAATTATGGTTTAATTCCTAGAAAGCACTTTTAATATAAATTTTTATATTATTAAAATTTTGTATTTTTATTTTATTAAGTAATGAATATTTCATTTATTAAAGTAATTGAATTATGATAGGTATTTGGTATAGCACCTGAAGGAATAAGAAAATGTATTGTGTCAACTAATATTGCAGAAACTTCTGTCACAATTGATGGTGTACGATTTGTAATTGATTCTGGAAAAGTGAAAGAAATGAGTTATGATCCTAATTGCAGAATGCAGTGTCTTAAAGAATTTTGGATTAGTCGAGCAAGTGCTGAACAAAGAAAAGGACGAGCAGGTTAAAACTTTTTAATAAATTATTATAAATGTTAAAATTTATTTCAAACTCTTAATAATTAAAAATTCTGTACAGTGGATGATCGGATAACGAACATAATCCGTTCAAAGATGATGTTCGCTACCTGAATTGTTTGTTAACCGATCATTGATTTACCATAGATTTTTATGGGAATTTGATTAATTCATTCTGGAGACCCAAAAAAAATAAATAAATAAAAAATTATATAATTACTACATTTATTTGTGTGTAATAATAATATATACTGTACATACACAGTCTTGCATTTTTATCTATCATGTTTATCTCCCATTAGTGATACAAAATCTGTAAAAAACAGAAAACAGATCTGGAGTAGTTCCAATTAAATTAAATTTATGTTAACTTTTGTGTAATAAGGATAAATATCTTATAAGAGGTAACATAATTTAAACATTAAAAACATGATAAAAATTATGCCAGAAAAAAATATAAAAAATTTTATCACAGACAATGGTCTTAGGTTTCACTATGGAAAGATTTATTATTTTGGGTTTATGTTACAGCAAATATTTCCAAATTAATAAATTTGTTTTATCTGAGAATTAAAGTAAATAATTTCTTAACTTCCATTCATAAATGAAATTTTATCTTTACTATATACAGCCATATCACATTCAATTTTTACTTAGGGCACTTAACAAAATACGACATTGAACAGCAGAAATGCAACATTAAGGGCCATTTAAAAAAATGCGATATTGAGAGAGCCATTTAAAAAATAAAGCATTATTGAGAAATCTGCTACCTAAATATTCAAATTATTTGCATTGCAATTTTTTACAATTTATAATAATAGCTTTGTTTTTATAGGAGAATAAAATTTGAAAAAATTTAGGTTACTAAAACTACTTTTCTAGTTATTTTTATTTGTATGTTTCTTATGAACTTGTTTTTTTTTTTGTTTTCCTTATAACTTTTCTCAGATTTTCATTGTTAAAGAATATTTAATTTGTTTTTTAACTATTTTGAAAAGTTTCATAATAATGTGAATCAATTTTCTTGTTTTCTTTTCATATATCAATACTAAAATGTAATAAAATTTGATATAAATTATTTTCTTTATACATTAAGGATTTTCTTCTTAAAAATAAAATAATGATTAGTAAAAAATTATACAGTGGGTGATCAGTTAACGAACATAATCTGTTCCAAAACAATGTTCGTTATCCAAATTGCTCGTTAACCAATTATCGATTTACCATAGGTTTTATAAGAATTTCATTAATTCGTTCTAGAGACCAAAAAAATATAAATAAAAAATATATAATTTCTTACTATGTTTATATATAACAACAATAATATATGTATATAATTTCTTACTATGTTTATTTATATGTAATTACTATAATATATACAACACATAGGCATTTTCATTTATTATGTTTATTTTCCGATAAAGAATCTGTCCAATATTGAATTTTCATCTATTATGTTTATTTTCCGATAAAGAATCTGTCCAATGTTTATCTTTTCTCTCTTCAGGATTTTTCAGAAGTGATTAATAGCATTTTTGTTGTAGAGATCCCCAAGCCTATTGACCTCAACCTGGTATGGGTACCATTCTAATACCAAAATATGTAAAATCTCTCTCTTACTTTCTTTAATAAATCTTTGATTTGTTTTAAGTTGTCTCAGTAAAATCTCTCTCTTACCTTCTTTAATAAATCTTTGATTTATTTTACATTGTCTCCAGTTCATTTTAATCGGGAAAAACTACTGTTCTTCCATCCTTACCCATAACCATTTTAATTGGGAAAAACTACTGTTCTCCCATCCTTACCCATAAGTCCATGAATGTGAAAGGCCTAAGCCTGTCTTTCCATTAAGTTAGTTAAGCTGCCATATCCTCATGAGATATTTTTATCTGGTGGCAGCCACTTATATACCTCATCACAGGTGGCCAACACCATGATGGGGTCAACCGGACAGGCCGGGACTGGACCCCTCCTGAAAAATTGGAGGATGGGATCCAAATTCTCCAGGATGGTAAGCCACAGCTTAACCATGCAGCCATCCGGCCGACCTGTCATTCTGTCAGTCCACAGGTCCCACAGTTTGTTCTGTGAAGTGTTTGTTATCCAAATATGTGTTCATTATCCGAACATAAAGATCTTACGCAAAAGTGTACATTATCCAATCACGCACTGTGTCTTCTTATTCTCTTATTGATTTATATTGTAATACCTTTCCACTTTTTAATTTTATTTCTATAGCTAATTCCATTTAAAATAATATCACTCTTTCATCATTTGCATGAATGGTATTGTGGAAGAATATTAGCTATCAAGTTGAAGGATCTGGTTCTGATATGAAAATTGAAACATAAAATATTTTTCAGTGATTGTAGTAACAAAGAATATTTTCTCTTAGTGTAGATTTAATAAAATTTAATTTTTTTTTTTCATAAAAAAAATGAGTATCATATTATTATTATCAGATTAATATTGTAGTATTTCTATATCATTGTCATTAAAGCTAATGAAGAGAAATTTCTATCATATATTCCTATTATATTCTTCATATAGTAAATTCCAAATTAACAACTAAAATTACTTACTCCTAAAATATCTTCTAAAGCTACTTCATCTAAAATAATTGGAAGTTCTGGAGGATGATCTATTGCATTTCCTGTTTTCTCTATAGCTGAAATAGAGGGACTAGGAATTCTCTCTTTTGCTATTTGATTTTCTACAACTTTTACAGCTACTGCTCTACACAATGCTCCAATTTTACGTTCCAAACTACGTACTCCTGCTTCCTGAGTATATTTTCTTACTATAAAATTTTTAATTTTTTTATTTCTATTTTAAAAAATTATTTCTATAATTAGTAAAATACTTACTTAACATCTGTACAGCCTCATCAGTTATGTTGACAGTGTCTGAAGTGAGTCCATGTTCTTTAAGCATTTTAGGAATTAAATGATTTCGTGCAATATGATGTTTTTCTTCATGAGTATAGCCTGGGACAGGAATTATCTATAAAGGAAGAAAATTATTAATTTAAAAGTTTAAATAAAAGTGTAACAAATTTGTATATTTTTGTAAACCAAGATATATTCCTTACTTCCATTCTATCTAATAAAGCTGGAGACACATTTTTAACTGTATTTGCTGTGGCAATGAACAATACTTGTGATAAATCAAATGGAACATTTAAATAGCTATGCAAATATTAAGGATATACAAAACTGGATAACATTATAAAAGCTTTTTGATAAGAATTAAATATTTATTATGATTGACTGTTTATGAAGACAAAGTCAGTCAGTCATAATAAGTGAAATTATTATTTATTACAAAACTTAAATTATCCATACTTGACAATTGGATAAGATGATTCAGCTTAAATTCAGAATGAGAGGTTTAATTAAAAAATTATAAAAGCATAAAGTAATTTTAAGAAAATTTTATAAAAAGGTGAAAAACAGAGTAAACATTAATATTTAAGTGATTATTTTTCAATAAATGTAAAATAAAAATATCAGTTCCTAAACTTTTTTCTTTTCAAAGGATGAATAGGATGCAAGCAGGTTAATGCTTGCTGCTATATACAGTAGATATTGAAGCAAAAAAGATTAAATATTATTTTAGAATGTGTATCTTAAACGAGTATTGGATGCTCTTAAACTGAAAAAAGTACAAATCAAAAAATTTATAAAAGTTTCATTGCATAGTCTGAAATATTTCAATTTGAAAATGTATATAAACAAGAAGAAAAACAAATTATTATATAGATAATTAAAAAATATTTTTCTTTTAAAAATATCTTATCATAACACAAAAACCTAAAGGATACTGATCAATAAATGCAGAATTTTGTTCTGGATCAAGAACTTCTAGAAGGGCTGCTGCAGGATCCCCATGTATTCCTGCAGTCTGAAAAATCAATTTAAAATCTCAAAATAATAATATACTATAGTGGTATTTTATTTATATTGAATAAAATGATTTTACTTGCCATTTTGTCAATTTCATCTAAAAGAAATACAGGGTTCTTAACTCCAACAGTTCTCAATCCGTGCATTATACGTCCTGGCATAGAGCCTATATAAGTACGTCTATGTCCTCTTATGTCAGCTTGATCACATACACCTCCCAAAGATATTCTACAAATATAAAATTATATAATTTATGATAAAATTTAAATAATGGCATTATAAGTTTACAATGAAATTAATCTTTTGTTAACCTATGAAATTCTCTTCCCAAGGAATGTGCAATAGATCTTCCTACACTTGTTTTACCTACTCCAGGTGGTCCTACAAAACATAAAATTGGTCCTTTTAGAGTATTTTTTAGTTGACGAACAGCAAGATATTCTAAAACTCGTTTCTTCAATTTTTCCATTCCATAATGATCAGCATCTAAATCTTTCCTGAAAGATGAAGAATTATTTTTATAAGTAAATTAAGTTCTAGTTTGGATGATTACAAAATAAAAAGACAACAACAAGCATTTTTAGTGAACAAAAAAAATATTTTTAATAAAATACTTTCTTGTATCTACCCATCATCAATAATCCCAAAAATACTTTATTAAAAATATTTTTTTCATTTGAGAAAAAAGTTTTTTGTCATCTTAGTACTTTTATATAATTAATAAATCAATTAATAGATACTAGATGACAACAATATTAATTTAAATTGCAATATAATTATTTATTTTCATATACAGTGGTACCTTGGTTAACGACAGTAATCCTGGAACAGATTACTGTCGTTAACCAAAACCGTCGTTATCCAAGGTGCAATTCCCCATAGGATTTAACTGAAAATTGATTAATTCGTTCCGGCTGCTTTCCTCAACCATAGTAAGTATTAAAAATGCAGATAAAATTCATTTAAAAAGTCCTAAAATTATGGAAAGTATCATTTATTTATTATATTTGTTACAAAAAAATATTAACATTAATGAAATGAATTATTCATGAAAATAGTTTTTAATTATCAATCTTCACCAGAAAAACAATTGGGCTCACTTTGGAGATTTTGACAAACAAACCCCCAGAAGGATAATTGGGTTCACTTTGGAGTTTTTTGACAAACGAACCCATAAACACCAGCTTATAGATTCAACGATTATTATATAGATAAGATTTGATTTTGCCGAACAGTGAGTGACATGCCAATGCACTTGTCGATTTATTGTCTATATGAACTGTAGGAACTTGGACAGACATACGAATAGTGCGAGAAATTCGTGAAACCAATTATTCGCACTAATCGAGGCCTACCTGTATACAGTTTATTCATTAAGATGACATTTAATACAACGATTTATAGATTATGCTGTTTGCATATTCTATAAATTGATCTCTCACTAACTTGAAATATTTTCGATAGTTCGCTGACTGTCATTCCTGTTTGCCTATTTTGAATTATTAATTGTTTGGTGGATAATGGTATATGGAGTGGCATTTCGAAATTTTGTTGACTTTTCTTTCTATATGTTTCTTCCAATTTGCTTCGATAATCTTAATTCGTGAACCATATACCACATCTGTTCGAAGAAGCAGACGATAATTTATATTGAACCATATACCACATCTGTTCGAAGAAGTAGACGATAATTTATATCGAGCATGTGTAAATGTATGCTTGATAAAAATTATCGTCTGCTTCTTCGACTTGTTTAAAAGAAATGATACCAATTTCCGTAAGGCACTTTTACTTGGTGAACTTTTAAGTTTAACTTTAAGGTAAGATTGAACAACTTATTATAGAGCCATAAAACTTATTATATGGTATTCATACCATAAGTTTATAGTAACTGTTTTATTATTGCTTAATATTTGTGGTCACTTGTCATGTTTTTCGGTATCTAGTTATGTTTTTATTAATATTGTGTAAAAATAATTAAATAATAAACACTGACTTCCTTTCAAAATAATCTAATACTTTTCGAAGTTTAAAATTTTCAGTTCTTCCACACTACTTTCCCTCCCCTATAGCTATGGAAACTGTGGAATAATGCCTATCCAACTTACAGCAGCATCGCTCTGCTCTTGACGTGATTATTGCCGTACTTTTGCGTATTGTTGGATAGCCGAACCTTTTCCTGTAACCTGACAAACTTTTTGCACGGGACTGTACATATTTTCATATTTCTGATGTAATGCGCAATTCTACACTGTTGTGATGCTTGTTATAACCAAGTTTTAAATAAATATAATGCATTTGCTTAAAAACAATTTGATATTTTAATTTTAATTTTTTAATTCATCTGTAATAGTAATAGTACTGATTCAAACAAAAACAGCTTTAATCAAACCAACAAATGCTTTAATAAAGTACTTTCTGTCATTCACTCATCATCAGTAATATGCAAAGTAACAACTATTGTTATTTTCTTTATTACTGATTGCCAAATGCCCAAAAGTATTTTATTAAAGCATTTGTTAGTTCTAATAAAGTAGTGTTATTTTTTATTTATTATTTTTAATCCAATATTACATATATAAATATAAATTATATAAACTTTACTGTTTTATTCAGAGACCTTTTTCTACTTTTTTAAATCTTTAGTCAAAAATTTTCCAAAAATACAGTCAAAAGTTCTAATTTGATAAACATACTATTTAATATTTTTTAGAAAAATAGTTTATACTAGTATACTTGATCCAAAATATGACTATTACAGAATGAACCTGCAAAAATTATTCTGGGATGCACAAGATTTCAATACAGGCAGATTTCACTGAATTATTAAAGTACTTCATTGTTGATATTTAAAATTCTACATTTTGATAATTTTTAAGTTTCTGAAGGCATATTTACTCTTAATAATAATTCTCATTATTTTTAATAGAAATCTTTTGTTCCTATCTTGTGAACAATCTCTAATGAACTATAATGATATGATATTAAGGTGCCTAAGTAGTAGTTAGTAGGAGATTGTTAAAGACAAATTTTCCAACTGAGCATTTAACTAAATATAAATTTGTTGCTAAGTGTTGATTTTCAATTGAATATACAAAAATTTATTGTATGATGATGACAATCATTTCTTTTATATAAAAATATAAATATTTTTTAACCTTATTTTTCATTGAGTAGTCAAAAAAAAATTTAAAAAAAGATTCCTCAGATTATTCATGATTTGTAAAATTTAAAAATATTTATTTTTTACATACTGTCCAACTTATTGCTTATACTCTTCTAACTTACCAATAAACTAAAGCACTTTTAGCAGTTGAGATCACTTGTAACTTTTAATTAGTAGCTAACATTTTCGGTATTTCCTACCATCATCAGGCTACAAAATTTGAATAAGTTTGAATACTTAACCATTTTACTTATAGCAACAAGACATTGCTATGGTGACTTATTCTCAATCAGAATTTCCTTTTTTAAATCAGAATCTTTCACTTCTATAAACACATATATATAACATATATAAAACAATAGCATATACAGTACACTTACACATATATCATCATTCAGTATACGCTATAAAATGTTATAATCCTTATTTTTCACCCTTGTTATAAATGTATCCTATTCTCTAATGTTTCCATTGCATAAGTCCATGTGGGAGGGAGTTCTATTGCTGGTCTATCATTCAATAAGTTCTCTGTCTTTTGTCTCCTCAGTATCTCTAGTGTTTGTTGTCAGGGCCTGCTTAATTTTTTTGATTGGTTTTATAATTTCAACACTGTCATATAACTCTCTTGTTGTTTAGGTTGGATTGCTATCTTATTTGATTATTAGCTGTATTGCTGAGAGTTCTCTGTACATTCCTTCTAATACTTTCTATAAATGATCTTCTGTACCCATTCTGTTCTTCCTACATTCACAATGTATTCTATCTCACTTTTCAAATCCATGGGTTAAGTACTATATAATATTGCTCTCTTGAAAAAAATATCTAAAGGCCACTTTCTTATATGTTATGGGGTCATTTGACTAATTAGGGATAAGGACCAGTTCATATGATGGTTTTCTATAAACAGATGTTTTCAATTTCCCACTACCTGCCACTATTGGTAAATTTATTTTTTATATTTTTAAATTGAAAAAAAAATTACAAATGTGTAATGTAATACTGTATAAAATATTAAAAAGATAAACACATAAATGACTGTATAAATGTAAAATATATAATAAAATAAATGTAGAATTTCTTCACCATATCTTAGTGGTTATAACTCAATTAAAATCAAGATTCTTTTCAGAAATCATCATCTTTATTGTTTGACATAATGTTTTTATAAATTCAAATAGTAATTAAACTAGGACAATTCTGAGATATTACTATTTATCGAAAACCAAAACTAATATTTTAACACAGTTATCAGTCACAATTTTCCAAAAAATTTTGACTCCCATGTTAGTCAACTACCAGAATTTTGGTGTTTTAGATTTTGTATGCTATGACCCAAAGAATTTTAGTGGCCAGTTATTCAGATTT
This sequence comes from Olivierus martensii, assembly GCA_000484575.1. Taxonomy (NCBI): domain Eukaryota; kingdom Metazoa; phylum Arthropoda; class Arachnida; order Scorpiones; family Buthidae; genus Olivierus; species Olivierus martensii. The sequence continues at coordinate 19,181 of AYEL01060785.1, read as the reverse complement.
TAGTATGTTTAGTGATAGGAACTGATATATGTTTGTAATTAATAATAATCAATCATGTTATCAGTGAAGAATATTTGTCTTTCACAATAAAAATAATTTGATTATTAATGTTATTGTTTGGTATTATTTTTTCCTTATATATTGTAGTATTTCTTGTATATTATATACAGTATCTCTGCAAGGCATGCTATATAATCAATTTTCAGCTAATTTATTAAATTTTGCCAAATAGCTAAAATTTGCCAACTTAATTTCTGAATGGGGTACATACTGACAAACCCTGTCTAGGTTCATCATTGAAGGTATTACCAGATCTTTATGTATTTTTTGCTGATAGTCTTATTCAAATATTGTTGGAGTTAAGGTGTTTACATTACTTTGGTTTTATTTTTAAAACATGTGCTAATAATTATATAATAAACTATATTACAATAAAAAACTTTTCAATAACAAATAAAGACAACTTAACAAGACACTCATTCTAATATTTCTGTCAGTATAAAATTTTTTAGCAATATAAATATTCCTGTAATTCTAAAAATTATTATATTTCCTAATTAAAGTATCATTTTTAATAATTTATTTATTTACAGTAATCTTAATATGAAATATTTGAATTTATTAACCTAATGAAGTTTTCTAAAAGTTATTAAAATACTGTTATATTTCATTTAGATATTGTGTGGTAAAGATATTCCGTCCTGGGTTAATCGTTTAGCTTATTTTAGCTCTTGTGTTCCATTTCTTCAACGATGCCTTCCTCAAGAATGGCTTACACCAGTTGCTCTGCAGGCTTCACTTCGGGAATGTATGGAATCTTCACAAGAAGAAAACCAACTTTGACAATTCAAAAAGCTACAAATGCAGTTTCAAAACCTACATAGCATATATTTTCAAACCTGTTGCCAAATTAACACAATGTTAAAATTCACAAAACAAAATTGTGTTAAAGTAAAATTGATTATTTAATAAAAGAACTGACTTGGTGCTCAAAATTTTAAGGAGAAAATTAAAACTTATTCTTTGTACAAAACATCATGCTTTTTGATGTCTTTTGAATTCTCCTGGAATGGAATAAAAAAAATTATATTCTCTGAAAATTTTTTTATAGAATAGAATATTTTATCTTACTTTTATATTACATAAATATTATCTATTGTACTATATTCTATGAATTTTGATTATATAAAATATCTTAATTTACATAGTTCAACAATAAGTGAAAGATTTATTTATGCAATCTAAAAATATGCAAATGAATCTTTTTAAATAAAATTAAAAGAAAAGAAAAATAAAATTTAGTAGAAAAATTCATTAAAATATAAAAATAATCATCATCATCCTCATCATCATCATCATACTTCAAATTATGTACAATATGTAATTTAAATCACAATAGAATCTTGAATTCTGTTTCTTGTTTTAAAAATAGTTGTAATTTGATTTTTATAAAATACAGTAAAATTTAATACATAAAATTATTTTGTAATATATATACTTATAAAGCATTTATCTAAGATCATTACAAATAATTCAAACATGCATTGTGAATACATTTGAAATTACAAGAAGTTCAGATATTAATTGTATAATTTTTATAAATATAGTTATCATCTATTAATAATCATATTAGAATTAGAGTCATACTGTATTGTGCAATACAGTGTTTCCCAAAGTGTGGTCTATTGTTCCCAAGGATGTGACGAGATATGAAGGATTCGCATCTGTCCCATTGAACTCGTCCTATAATCTTTTATTGAATCATTTCAGGATTGGCCAGCCTATAGTGAACTGTGAAGTGGTTGCCACAAAATATATCCCTTGCCAAATTTAGTGTTATAACTCCCTAATTATCTAGCTTCTAAGAACAAATGTAATTTGTACTGAAATTTTGATTTATGACACAGACACACCTACACTTACACACAACATCTAATGAGTAAGAGTCTCAAAATAATAATGCTTGATTTACTGACATTGAATGAAATATGCTTTTATGTATATGAATATAATATATTTCCTATACATAAAATTGTGTTTTAATATCATTGTATATTTTTATAATATAAAAGTATACAAATGATATTAAAACACTATACAATTATATTTTATTTTAAAATTTCAATTTTGAAAATATTTCATAAATATTTATAATTTAAGTTATTTATTTCTTCTAAATATTAAATTCCAAGATATATTCTGTTATATTTGAGTATAAATATAATTTTCTTTAAAAAAAATTAAAACCACTATTATAAAGTGACCAGATGCTTTATGATGGAATGAGGATGTGTCCAAATAAAAATAAAAAAATGCTTAACATGGTCGTGAGGATGCCATTTTCTTAGTTTATTTAGTTATGCATCATCAAAATGTCTTGGATCTTTTTGTGTGTTTATTAATATAAAATTCACAAAAATACATACTTCTGATAAATTAATAATTTTTTGCTGTTAAAGTATTTTTGATTTACCTTATTTTCTGCTGTTTCACCTGATTTGAACTCCTCCATGCTCCTAAATGCCTCAGAAATTTTTCTTTGTTTTCCTGGAAGAGATTGTGACAATGTTGCTTTGTCAGTGTCTTGATAACATTTTTCTTCCTTCTGCAATATTTTTCTGAACTCCAAGTTGTCAATATTTGCTTTCAAGATCACACCTTAAATTCATGGTATTACAACTAGTTTTCAGTTCTTTTGAATAATATATGTAAGTTGCAGAATTACTTTTATTTTTAGGAAAATGTTGCCACAGAAAGGTTTTTGGAGACATATGTACTGAGCTACAAAGGTATATATACTTTGAAATAAAAAATAACCGAAAGCGTTTTGAATATTAATTAAATGATTATGATAAAGTGTTTCATGTGACAAATATAAGCATTAAATCAATATTGCCAGATGGATTGTTTAATTTTCCTAATGCAAAATTAAAAAATTAAATAAAATCATCACCAATTATAAAAGATTTTGTTTATAAAAATATTATGTTAATATTACTTAACTCAAATGTCAATTCTACTACATAAACAGAAAAAACATTGACTATAGATACCAAAACATCGATGTTCGAAATTCAACACTAGTATCTCTGGTGGAAATATGTTGATCACTTTCTTCCCTTTCATTTTTTTCTTTAAATACTGCTAATTATTTTTGATCTATCTCACTCAATTAGGTTATAGTAATTTACTTTATGTGTTAGCACAGTTTTTGATGCACTTTTCTCTGCATATTTTTTGTACTGATTTATTATTATTATTCTTTAATTGTGAATATGTGATAATCAGATACTCACAAATGAGAAATATAATTTCTTATTAATGATCATAGCTAACAGTTAATGTTCTCTGGAGAAAATTCAAAAAATGCATTCATAAGAAGTGCAAAAATTCTAAAGTGCATAAAGCCATCAAAAATCCATGGGCCAGATTCAATAGCACCCGAAAACGTTATATGCTAATAAAACTGTTATTACCTTGCAAGTAGTGCTTTTATACTTCAGGACTAAATAATTTATACATAAAATATTTAACAAAAATATATTTCAAAACAATTAATGCATTCAATATAAAAATATCATGCAAAGTACATTATGATAGGAAATATGTAAAATACAATAAAATGGATAAGTTTTCATTAAAAATGAATTTTAAAACCTTCAAGTTTCAATCGGTGATACAAGACAGATTCTTAATAGAACATGAACATAAGACGTTTATTCATAGACATTTTTTGCACATCAGGATCTGATATTCATTTCAGATGTTTTAACATCCCTCATTAGTCTATTAATTCAATTGCTAATTTAAAAAAATACAATTTTTTAACAGTAAATATAAAATTACAAACAATTTTTTATCAAATAGTTGGTTATTATTGACCTCAATAAAAGATTAAAACACACAAGCTTGCAATTTACTGTAACTTGTACACAGAAGTTTTTCCAAGGACATAAATTTGCAAAAATTTATAAACACAGCAGCAGCAGCACTAATACAATTGTTAAAGAAATAACAATAATTTAAATTATAACAATAATTGATTATGGCTGAATGAACATCTATAATAAGGATTGAAAGTGAAGTTCTTTCCTATTAAGGTTTTGCAAAATTTGTTCTTACATAATGGATAATGGAAAGGTAAGGAGACATCATATGCAATTATAGGTTTGATTTTAAACTTTTCTGGTACTGAGTAGCAAATACTAGACTTATGTTCTGTTTCTGTGAAAATAACGGAGTTAGGTAACTTAAGTTACCAAACTCATTATAATTACAAAATTCAATTTCACAGTATAGTCACAAGCTTTAATTTCAATCTTTATTATAAACAATCAAAAGTCAATTTAAAAAAAAAAATGTTCCTGTTCTATTAAGAATCTGTCTCATCTTGTCACAGATTGAAACTTGAGGGTTATAAAAATTCATCTTTTAATGACAACTTATCTACTTAAACAATAACTTCAATGATCATCTCTACATGTAAAATACAATTTGTTTACAATATTTTAAGTAATTAGTGATTTCAATCTTGACAATTTTTTCAAACCAAAGATTCAGGATTAATAAATGAAAGAAATCCAGAGATCCCAGAATTTTGAGATTTGAATTATTAAATTAAAAGAGTATAATTGTAATAGATTTAAAGAATAATTGTAAATTAGTAAAGACTAAGACTAATTGTAAATTCTTTACTGTATCCTTTGATGTAATATTCCCATTTCTGACATACTTTTAATATTCTAAGATGTAAACATAGAAACTTTGCAAATTTTATTATAAATCTAGTATAAAAAAAATTCTGAATTAGTTCCATTATAATGTGAAGATTAAAGAAAATTTCAACAGCAGAAAATAAGATACCCCTTATACTTGAACTTGTGAAGCAAAGTCAATTGCAAAGTTGTTATTTAGATTCTGCCATCTTATAATACACATTTACTGATGTATTGATATCTGATGCATTTACCATGACTGAATTAAGGTTTTTACATATTAAAAAATACAATTTTAACTTAGAATTGATATTTATAAAAGCTATATTACTGCTGATTTGAATTTTGAAAATATTGTATTTTTCTAATTGATTACAGATGTTTTATAAATAATGTGCAACATAAAATTTTCATAATTTATTAAATGCTAAAATCACATTGAGAAGATATTAATTCATCTTTTTCTTTTGTATAATACATATTGTAATTTTTTAATTTTTGCATGACTAAATTATGCTGCTGTAAAAAATATAATACATAGTTTGGGACTGAGTCCATTATATGTGTGCATTGATAATGAAACATATTTCAACCTGTTCATGTTAGTTGACTTAGTAAACTTGCCAAATGAAGATACTCATAATTTCTCATGTTTGTGTTACTGTAAAAATGTGTTTTATATAAGATATTGTTTATGATGTTTGTACTAATTCATAATAACAAAACAGAGAATACACAAAGTTCTGTTTTAACAATAGGGAAAATAGCAACTGAAATTGAACAATGACCCACAAACCAAATGCCAAACCATGGAATATCATGTCTTGACATCAGCCAAACCAAAAAAATTTAATTTTGAAAAGTTTAAAACTAAAGTGATGCTGATCACTTTCTTGAATGGTCAGGGAATCATCTACAAAGAATTTATTCCATAAAGAGTGACAATAAATCAGAAATACTACAGAGATGTTTACTATCATTTATCTAAATGAGTTCATTGTGTAAGACCTCGATTTTGGGAACATGGAAGTTGGTTTCTTTATAACAATGTGAAGCCTCACAGTACTATTAAAGTTAAGGAAATTTTGGCAAAACGAGATCCCTGAATTATACCATCCTCCTTATTCCCTTGATTTATCTCCATTAGACTATTTCCTTTTCTCAAAAACTAAATTAATGCTGAAAGGACAAAAATTTGACAACACAGATGATATCAAAAAGAATGCAACAAAGAAAATCATGGCATTAACAAAAGCAGTGGTTCTTAACTGCTGTTCAATGGAACACTGCTGTTCTGCAAAATTATGAAAGTAGGCCTACTTGAATATCTTAGTGAACTGTGCAGCATGCATTTTATAATGTAGACAAGATTCAACTTGCATTTTCAAATAAAATATTAAGCAGGCTTACCCACAAAAGCATTTAAGATTTTGCTACTGTTTTCGATATCATATTTGTGTGAGCTAGGCTTTCAACATTAATGAATATAAAAGCTAAAAAATGCAAAAGACAGAAATATTGAAGAAGAAATGAGGATAGTTTTATCATATATCAGACCTGGAATGGCTTAAATCTGCAAAAGACAATTAGTTTAGACACATTAAACTTGATTTAAAAATTTAAACTTGATACACAAACATTAAACTTGATTTAAAAATGTTCCATTTTTCTAAAAGAGTTACTTACAGTTCTTAAGAATATGTTTCTTTAATTAATATTTTTTTACTGTTATTTAAATTAATTATAAATTTTTATTTAAAACACATATTCATGCATATTTTTGTTGTTTGTTTTAGTGATATAGTGTTCCACAAATTTTCTTTACAATCAAAAGTGTTCTGTGACATCAAAAAGCTTAAGAACCCCTGAACTAAAGATCAGTTCAAAATGTGCTTCCAGCAGGTTTATGGCAGAGCCCATAAGTGTGTTCCCAATGGAATTATTTTGAAAAATATTAAAATATATGTTCGGTCCATATGCTGTTTTTTTTCTTTTAAATGTGACAATCCAAAAACATTAGACAAATCTTGTAAACTGATGAATCGCAGTATTGAGGTTGCAATATATGATGGAGACTTTGAGATTCCAATATTTCTGATCAGTTTTAGGTGATATTTCTTGATTATGTAATTAATTAATAAATGTAAAAATTGTTTTATAAAAGCATATAATTTTTCTAAATTTAAGTAATATTAATTTGCTTGTAATATAATAAATAAATGAAGAGAGATTTGTATATAATAATGAATGGTATAAAATAATCTCAAAATCCCAAGAAATCACTTAATTCCAGGATAGGGATTGTCTAAAATCATCTGGATCCAATGACAAAGCATTACACACATTGCAAATAGGATCCTGGCTTAGTAGAGGAGATTTCAGCTCAAACAATTGTCAAAATAAGATATTAAAATAAATTGTATGAGAACTATATGTAATAATTTAGAGAATCTACAATTGGAAAATAAATATCAGGAACAGACAATTTTCAAAATTACTACATAAAAATTTTAACAACAAACTCCCAAATGAATTTAAGAACAAGTCTTCAAATGACAAATATTTGCATTACATTACATGATTAATTCATATCTTAAAGTATATATAATGTATCTATTATTAATCCATGAAAGTTTGCATAGTCCTTGTCAAAAACAATGATTTTTGAGTTTAAATAAATAAATTACTAAATGCTTTTCAAAAATTTCTGCTTTAATATGACTTGAATTTACATTAGATAATCAACTATGGATTTCATTCATACTTAAAGCATTCAATTATAAAATTGTGAGAGCTATTAAACATAATATGATTCCCATATTCACATATGCAGTTTTTCATACTTAAATATAATTAATTTATGAAATTGATACATTGCATATTAATTACATATATTTGTATTACATTGAAAGGAAGTGCTGACACCTATTATTGATACCTATAATTGCATATTAATTACATTATTTGTATTACATTGAAAGGAAGCGCTGATCCTATGCTACACTGTAGTGTTGTGTAGGATAAAAGAAAGTAGTACAATGAGTAAAGAACAACTAAAGAACAGTCTTACAATTAACTTTTATTTCAAAACAACAAATATAAAACAACTTTTAGTTTTACTATTGATATTTTTTAAACTTATCTTATATTGGATTAAATTCATTATTATTATTCTAGATTTATAATAAAATTCACAAGATTTACCTCTTCATAATTTGAGATATGAAATATAGAATATGATCAGAGGCGGATTTAATGGTGGGCGCACCGGGCACCCGCCCAGGACCCTGACTTCTGGGGCCCACAAAACCCAACTTTACACATTTTTCTAATGCAATTATAATTACATACAAGTTTTCAATCAATAGTAAAACCTGATAGTATGTTTATATTCGCTTATTTTCATTAACAACCAAAGCCCAAATTCAATGAAAAACAATTACCGTATACCGAATGCAAATATACTGGCAACACTGCAAAAAGTATGTAATAACCTATGTCACATTTTGCTACTCAAAATATAAATAGTATATAATATGTTTTATTCCCTTGATTCTATCTTTTTTTTTAAGGGGCCCAATATTTTCTTCTGCGCCTGGTGCCTCAACCGGTCTTAATCTGCCGCTGAATATGATTTTAGTAAAAGATCTTCCTCTTGTAAATAATATAGAATAATAGATAATCATAAACTGAATGAATTTTTCAAAAGAAATAGATATCCAAGGGATGCAGTTTCTGGATATATGTTTTTGAATGATTTGCTAATAAAGAGATAATGGAAAATTACACAAATAAAATATAGTATTTGAAGTACCTAGTTCATAAGCAATATTAAATGCTATATTGAATTGTCATAAACAATATTGATTTTATAAGGGGATCTGATCAACTATTTGTACAGAATTTTGTAGGATGGTGATAAGTAGTCTCCATATACTGATTTGTGATAATCTTAGGTATACACACACAACTAATTTTTTTTTAATAAATCTTTAAAGGAGATTTTTGATATTTCCTTTAATTATCATAATTACATTAAAAATTTCAATGTTTGAATAGTTGCATTTGCAGCATAGTTGATTGCTATGCAAATGAAAAAAGTCTGGGTTCCAGTCTGAATGAACTTTTTTTTTAAATATTAATAAAGTAATTTTTGTTGTTTAAATTAATTCATTTTTTTTATTATTTTTTAGATTTGTTTTTTCTGTGATAACTATGTTGTTTGAGAGTTGTATACATTCATTTTTGTATTCTAAACTTATATTTATACACAAAAAAAAATTAATAATAATTAAATACATCATTATTTCATACTATAAAGGAATTATTTTATTTTCTATACTGTACTAAATTTATAAATGTATTACAAATATTTATACAATTTATACAAGTATACAATTTATGCCAAGTCAAAAATTCTTTCATATTTTTTTTACTCTGTGATTGAAATGCTGAGATTATATTATGATTTCTCAATATATGAAGTATTTACTTTTTTAATAAGTAAATATGGCATATATTGAAGAATCATAATATAAACTCAGCATTTCAATGCACAGAGTAAAAAAAATAAATATGAATTACTTATTGAAAGAATTTTTGACATGGCATAAAAGTATTTGTAATATATTCATAAATGTGTTGATTCCTCTGAAAAAAATCTTAGATGTAAAACTTTAACCAATTCTTTTTAAATAAATTTTTAAGCTTGCAATTTTTTACATTAACTTTAATTACCATAATTGCATTAAAAATTTTAATATCAGAACAGTTGCAGTGGAAGCACAACTGATTATTATGCAGATAATTCAGGTTTGAGTCCAAAGGAAAATTTATTTTTAAATATCAATAAAAGTCATTTTTGTTTAAATTTGTTTTTTTAATACTTTTTTTAGGTTTGATAGTTTGTTTTATGTGATAACTATATTGTTTGAGAGCTGAATAGGTTCATTTTTGTATTCCAAATTTATTATTATTACTATTTTTTGCATGTAAAAATAATAATAATTAATAATAATAATTATTAATTACAATACAGGTAGGCCTCGATTAGTGCAACTTCGAATAGTGTGAATTCGATTAGTGCGACTTATAAAATTGATACCGTTTTTCGGTTAGTGCGAGAAAGTATTCGATTAGTGCGAGTTTTAAGCATAGACCAGTCTTACTAACAAAGCTCCTTTTATGATGTCAATTACCAAATTACCGTTAATTTTCGGTTAGTAAAACTGGATAAGGAGCAGTCCAAGAACGATCACACAACTGTTTAGGAAATTGTACAAATATTAAATACAAACACCGTGAAATTACGAAAGGTGTTGAGTTGATTAACTCACAAAACAATTTTATTTGAGTTTGAAAGTATTTTGCAACCGATTTCCTATGCAATGACATTTATTCTGGTTAACGGTTAATCAAATCTATTTTTTAAGAAATATGACACTTTAATGACATCTACAGTTCACAATATGAATTATTATTTATTATTTTTCTAGAAATTACATAAATTATATTGCTGAGATATGGAACAGATTTGATATTTTTTGTCTTCATTTTATTTATCGATAAAATTTTTGGCATTATAGCTACTAGTTGGAAGGCCGCATTAAATAATTCCGAGGGTCGCATGCGGCCCACGGGCCGCGGTTTGCCCATCCCTGTATATTTATGTAAATGAAGCTACATGGGACTGTACGTCACTCGGATATAAAAGCCGACAAATTCGATGACACTGAGAGGTGTTGTATCAACGTAAGTTGGCGAAGTGATATTTGAGTTTCTTGTAAAGATCGACGATTGTTTGAAGTTTGTATTGGTGATGGAGGTATTAGAATTTTAGTAGTATTTAAGGTTTTTTTTTTTTGTGAATAATTGATTGTTGCTATTTGAATTGGATTAAACTAGCTTTTTGATTAACATTTTGATTGTTGCTTTATTATAGTTTCAATAAAGCATTTATTAACATTTTGAGCTTTATTATAGTTTCAATAAAGCATTTATTAACACTTTTGTAAGTGTTTATTATAGTTTCAATAAAGCATTTATTAACACTTTTGTAAATGTTTTTATTATAGTTTCAATAAAGCATTTATTAACACTTTTTGTAAGTGTTTTGGAGATTATCGTTTTAAAGCATTTATTAACACTTTTGTAAGTGTTTTGAGTTTAATAAATTTACAATTTTTTATTATTATCTAACTTGTTTTGAGAATTTATTCCAATTTATTAGTATAAGTTTCTAACATCGTTTCTTGTTCTCAATCTAACACTTAATCGGTACTTCTAGTTGTAAGTTCCGATTTCCGGTTTTGCTTTTGCCAGTTAACAATAATTGTTGTTAATTGTTTTGTAGTTAATTATTTTTAAGATAGAATTTAGTTTAAGACCTGAGCTCAGGCTGAACTCTGGACTGCAGAGTCGTTAGAACTGTTAGGTTTAGTTTATAATTATTGTTATTGATCTTCATTAAAATCTGTGACTTTGCAAGGTTCCCTTTTTAGTATTTTTTTAACAATGAAAAATTATGAAAAAGATTAGGTTGCAATAAAGTAACTTCAATACGAATAAATTGAAAAGTTTGAAAACAGTGCCCAAATCTGGTTCATTCATTGACTTGATGTTCAATCTGGGAGTTGACGATAACAATGTTACATCAAACTACCATAGATTGTTGCAATAAATAAGTACTTATTAATCACAAACTGTGAGAATAATCCTTCATTCCATATTTGTCTAATTAGTGTGGGTAGATTAGCCAATACAATATATATCAAGATAAAACAACAATAAATACAAACTATAATAATGATGAATGTAGTATATGATGGTAAAAAGTTCAACAAAACCACAACACAAGATAACTAACATGGAATGAGGACAAGAGGAGCTATTTTACAGATGAAGAGGGATGATTCAAACACAGAAAAATGATGATCATACAATGGATTGATGATGGCCAAGTGACACATTATTTCTACTTACATCTTATATAAAATTTATTTATTATGTGAAGTTGGAAAACAACCAAATCTTAACATTATATCCTGTAGGAATAAGGTAAGGTATATGATCAGAAAAATTAATAAAATTGTAATGGTAATAACTTAAGGATCTCAAATGTTTGGTTCCTTAAAATAGTTTAAATAGAATAAAATCTTCCTAGAAATGTTAATGAAATTCAAATGTGTATTCTTCATTATAAGTTTAAATTGTATAATAAGTTGAACTTTTCAGAGGTTAAAATTATCAATAAATAGTTTTCAAAAAAATTACATAAATACTAAATAGGAAAAAAGGTAAAATTTTAATATGGAACATTCTTGATGTGTTTTTTTAATTTTATCAAAAGAAGAGTAGAAAATAACAGTTTTTAAATTGTTTCATTTTTAATCCTTGATGTGCTTTTTATGATATTTCTTATGCTTAATAAATTTATTAATATTAAAGTACAATAATGGTTTCATATATAATAATGCAGATATTAAAACATACTAACGCTTAAATTTAATATTACATAATCTTTAAATAAAAAATTTTTTCAAAACATACCGTGATTTATTTATATCAAGAATCTCTGATGTTTGTTTAGACCACGGAAGCTCAGTCATAAGCGAGAAATTCGTGGAACCAATTATTCGCACTAATCGAGGCCTACCTGTATATAAAAAATAATTTCTTTAAAGTATGAAATAATAATGCATTTAATAATAATTTAATTTAAAAGAATAATTTAAAGAAATTTTTTTTATATATTGTAATTAATAATAATAATTATTATTATAAATGCAAAAAATAATAATAATAATAAAATTGGAATACAAAAATGAACCTATTCAGATCTCAAACAATATAGTTATCACAAAAAACAAACTATCAAACCTAAAAAAAGTATTAAAAAAACAAATTTAAACAAAAATGACTTTTATTGATATTTAAAAATAAATTTTCCTTTGGACTCAAAACTAAATTATTTGCATAATAATCAGTTGTGCTTCCACTGCAACTATTCTGATATTAAAATTTTAATGCAATTATGGTAATTAAAGTTAATATAAAAAATTGCAAACTTAAAAAGTTATTTTAAAAAAATTGGTTAAAGTTTCACATCTAAGATCTTTTTCAGAGGAATCAACATATGGACCACCATCCTACTACAAAATTTCATCCAAATTGGTGAGTCACAATTGATCAGGTTGTGAGGAAGTTAACTCTGACCTGTCCTATTTTTATTTTATTATGCAATTTATTATTTCTCGTTATATTTCTTATTATAGTAATTATATTTTAGTTTACGAGTTAACTTACTTCCACCTTCTCCGTCGTTGTTAGCAATCACGTGATACGGAAGCGGGAACCATCCTCCAGAAGAGCTGTCTCGGGTAATGACATCATCTTATCTAACTAATTTTACCACTGGTCTGATACGAGAATATCAGAATGATCCGTATCGAGAACTGTCCCGGCTAATGACATCATCTCATCTAACTAATTTTACCACTGAGCCGATATGCGAGTGTAAGAATGATCTGATCATGTTTTGTTTGCTAGATAAATTAATTGTAAAGAGGATGACATGAATGAATAACTCTGTAAGCTAATAACTTTAAACTTGTTATGTGTATTTATGTAAATGAAGCAACACGGGATTGTAAGTCACCCAGTATAAAATGGAAGCAACCAACAACACAGAGAGGTGTTATATCAACGTAAGGTTGCCTAAGTGACATTGAATTCTTGTGTAAAGGTCTGCGATTGTTTGAAGTTTGTATTGGAGGTGGAGGTAGTAGAATTTAAGTAGTATTTAAGGTTTTTTTTTTTTTGTGAATAATTGATTGTTGCTATTTGAATTGGATTAAACTAGTTTTGTTGTTTATTTGATTGTTGCTTTATTATCGTTTCAATAAAGCATTTATTAACACTTTTGTAAGTGTTTTGAGTCTAGTAAATTTATATTTTTTTATTATTATCTAACTTGTTTTGAGAATTTATTCCAATTTATTAGTATAAGTTCTAACATCATTTTATTGTTCTTAAATCTAACACTTAATCGGTACTTTTAGTTGTAAGTTCCGATTTCCGGTTTTGTTTCATCGTTTAGATGTTACATTATTGTTTAGATTGTTGTGAAGTTAATTATTTTTAAGTTAGAATTTAGTTAAAGACCTGCAAATGCATATCTCAAAAATAAAAAAACAATCACAATACTAAGAAAAATAATAGAAGAATGGTATTATTAATGCATATCAACTTCTATAAATTGAAATATTATATCATAGAAATTGCAAAATTGAATGAAATCATGAATATTACAAAATTTTAAGCCTATTTTCTAGAAGAATATGGCCAACATTGAAAAAAAAAATGGCTCAGGACTATTTATATTATTTTTCTGCAAAGAATGACATTGGTGACTATTTTCTAAAGTTATTAGGGCAATCCCATATGTTGTAGTGTGTAATAAATAAAATTCTAGAGTAAACCAATGAAAAGTATCATTCAAAGAATTTACTGCATGGGCAAAACTTTCCTTGTGGAGCATGATCCAGAGGAGTATTGTTTGAGATGTTTGATTTTGCATGGAAATGTGTTTTGAAAGTTAATACATTAAAGATCACTGATATTGGCAATTTTTTGAACCATACAAATCTGTATGGCAGAGTTTTTAAAACTGTATCTATAGAGTTTCCTGCACAAAATATAAGAAAATATTCCCCTTGTTCCTAGAGACCTAGGGCCAGATTCACAGAGTATCATTATTTATGATGTAGTACACTGAATATTGGCAATTTTTTGAACCATACAAATCTGTATGGCAGAGTTTTTAAAACTGTATCTACAGAGTTTCCTGCACAGAATATAAGAAAATATTCCCCTTGTTCCTAGAGACCTAGGGCCGGATTCACAGAGTATCATTATTTATGATGTAGTACACTAACAACGTCATTAAATATAACATGTTAACGATTTAGCGTAAATGCTATTCACAAAGTTAAAGACCTGAACTCAGGCCGAACTCTGGATTGCAGAGTCATTAGAACCATTAGGTTTAGTTTATAATTATTATTATTATTATTGATATTCCCGAACTCTGGATTGCAGAGTCATTAGAACCATTAGGTTTAGTTTATAATTATTATTATTGATATTTGTTAAAATTCGCAACTTTGCAACAGTACTGATGAACTTTGGGATGCAAGACACCTTACATGCCCTGGTGGATTAAAGAGGACAAATACAATACCAAAAGGAATATTTGTTCAGATGTCTCTACTGGCAGATGGCATCATATTGGGATTTGCCTATTCCATTAACATAGGGAAAATCTGTTCTGCCAAATTTCTTGCTGATTAGCGAGGGTGGCAGTTTAACGGGGGTGTCTTATCAGGTTTGACTGTGTAAAAAAAACAATATCTTGATTTTTTTTTAGTTTATGTTTTAATTCCAAAACTTTCATTAACCAGAGAAAAATTTTTAGCAAAATTTATGCAAATAATTTTCTTACAAAAAGTAGTAATAAAATACTATATTCAGTAATTCAGAAACAGATTTACCAGCAATCTAATACCAATGAAATTAAAAGATCAATCAATCAAGCACTAATTAGCCAACTTACAATAGACTCTTATTAAAATAATCATTTTGGAAGAATTCAACTTGCTATACCCTTCATTTTCCTTTAGTTATTGTGATATTTATATTTGATAGAGTATTCAATGATAGAAACTGTCAGATTTAATACATAAATCCAAATAATAAAAGAATCAGAACAGTTAAAAATAGTAAAAATTCAATATTTTTTTCAAAGTGTTTTAAATGAAAATTAAAAAATTTTCATTTAAGATCTTTTACTTACAATCTTTTTCCAGATATTGCTGAAGAAGTGTAATATAAAATATTTATTAAAAATAATACCTTAAATCATAAATTAATTGTGTTTTATTGAAAATTTAATATATACAATACAAAAGTACTATAAATACTTTTTCAGACTAGCACTTTTTGCAGTAAAGATTAAACATTCTAATGATTCGAAACGGTTGTAAATAGAATGTACCTGAAGAACGTATAAGAACACCGAAAACGTTTGTATATTTATATTAATAAATATATGTTTAATCTTTACTGCGAAAAGTGCTAGTCTGAGAAAGTATTTAAGTAATTAAAGATTAAGCAGTTAAAAGTAAAGTTGTTTACAAAAGTACTATATTCCTCTATCTATTTTCAGAGTTGTTTTTGTATTCTTAAATTCAATTTTCACTAAATTAACAATTCTATCTATATACTGTACACACACATGCACGCACGCGCAGTAGAGCCTACTGTATTTTTAAAATACTTTTGGTTTATCAGCTTTTCACCATTAACAGTCACCACTTCTCTCAACTAGTGTGTTAAACTGAGGTTCTACTGAATTGCATTTATTTATCACACAATTACTTAATGTAATCAATTTATTAAAATTATTTTATATTGGTAAAATTAAAAAAAAAAACATATTTTAACTTTTTATTATTTACAAATAATATTTGTTTAAAAAAGTATGAAGTCATATGAACCTGATTAAAACTTTTTGCAACATCTACCCTGCAGGCCATAGTTTGGCTGGCTATGTCTGCTTTAAAAAATACAGTTGCTAACAAGAAACAGATTAATGGCAAAAATATTTTATTTCTAACTGGTTATCTTATTGTTTATTTCTCTAAACACAGACAAATAGAATATATAATCTATATATCCTTCTATTAAGGAGAAAATATATTTTAAGGTCTCTGCTAGACAAAGATTTCAGCTTGGAACAGCCATAAATAGTATATCTTTTATAATAAGCAAACTGTTATTAACTGCAAATGCATTGATACTTAAGATTTAAATAAAGAAATCAATACATTTGCAGTTATTGTTAAGTATTGATGTTTTATTTGGTTATGGTTTGCAGTATTGCTAATGTCTTGCTTTCTCAAAATTTAAGGCATTTCAAATCATGATGCAAATTAACATAACATTTCTTAATTTTCCTGATCTAAGGAAAAATTCATATACAATTCTTACATTTCCTGGAAAAATTCATGTATAATTCTTGCTTTTCCCGGTCACTGACCACCCTGTTTATGCCAATATTTTTATGTAATGTCAAATTTATGGAAGTAAATTTGCATAATTCAAAGAGCTCCAGTATTAATATTTAATATAAATCAGTCAATTTATGAATGACTTTTTTATAATAAGCAAACTGTTATTAACTGCAAATGCATTGATACTTAAGATTTAAATAAAGAAAACATCAATACATTTGCACTTATTGTTAAGTATTGATGTTTTATTTGGTCATGGTTTGCAGTATTGCTAATGTCTTGCTTTCTCAAAATTTAAGGCATTTCAAATCATGATGCAAATTAACATAACATTTCTTAATTTTCCTGATCTAAGGAAAAATTCATATACAATTCTTACATTTCCTGGAAAAATTCATGTATAATTCTTGCTTTTCCCGGTCACTGACCACCCTGTTTATGCCAATATTTTTATGTAATGTCAAATTTATGGAAGTAAATTTGCATAATTCAAAGAGCTCCAGTATTAATATTTAATATAAATCAGTCAATTTATGAATGACTTTTTTGATAAAAATAACATATTTTCATGAGGTAAAATTTTTTCGTTTTTTTTAAGTATAATTTTTTTCAAATTATAGGCTATTTTATTATATAGTATTGATTGGTTTTATTTGTTATATAGCAGGGATGCCAAACTGCGACCCTCGAAGTGATTTTTTGTTGCCCCCAATGCTTTTAACTAAAATGAAAATGCAAAATATGTTATGAGATAATAGGAAGTAATTCTCACTTCATAGCTATGTCATATACTATGATGCATTATAATAAAAACTTGAAAAATGCACTTTTAGCAGCTGAGGAAAAAAAATGCTTTAATATTCTAACGTTTTCGGCCAAACGGCCATCATCAGGCTAGACAACCGGAATTTTTTGGAGTTCCGGTTGTATAGCCTGACGATTGGCCGAAAACGTTAGAATATTAAAGCATTTTTTTTCCTCAAAGCTATGGATTATTTCTATACGATTTTGCAAATATTTATCAATAAATACTTCCCAATTAAAACCGTGGGTATCTCAGAATACTTTACATAAATTCATACATAACTCGCATACAATCTAAATTACAATATGGCATTACTATATGGGGATCCGCTATCTCGCATAACATAAGGAAATTAACAGTTTTACAAAACACCTTTATTAGAATTTCCTATAACATTGATTTTCGAAGTAGTGTTAGAGATAAATATGAATATAATAAAATTAATACAATAGAACTTTTATATATGAAAAATTTAATAAAATTTTATTACAAATCAAAGGTTACAGGTTTTTTATTCTCTCTTTCAGTTACACAATAAGTTAATATCTTCTACAAGGAATAATCTTGATAAAAACATTCCTAAATGTAAATTGTCTATAGGACAAAAATCTATTATCTACAGATCGATAAACCTTTGGAACTCTTTAAAATCGGAAATAAAAACAATTCCATCTTATATTAAACTGCACCAATTATTAAAATCTACTTATAAACAAGAACAATTGTTTAGCTAATCGCTTTTATTTAACCTTCTATTATAAACCTGTGTTTACCTTTTATTTTGTTTTAATGAGTTACAGGGAATGTTGTAACGGTTGATGCTTATATTCTTGTTGTTTAACTTTAAATTACTAAAGAATTGAAATATATGTTATCAATGTCCGCTGGTATTTTAAAGTATGTTAATTTTTTCTGTATTACTTAATCTGTTTAATTTGTCCATTTTCTTGAACTGTCTTTATCCGTACGTATTTTTCTCGTTTTTATAATCAGATAATACAGTTGCCTTTTATTTATTGTTCTGTTATTGTATGTGTATGGAAAACCTGAGAAATGGCCAATATGGCCAATGGTTTTTCCTTCGCGAAATCTATATAAAGTTATATGAATCTATTATTTTATGTATCTATAACATCTCTCCGTATAACTATGTTTTGAGCAATGAACTATTCTAATTCTAGAAAACAATATTTTTCGCCTGATTTTGCATAGAGAACGTATCAAAAGCAAACGACCGTTCGTAGTAAAAGCAGACGATATTCAAATGAATGTTTTTTGCTGTAAATTATTATTTTTTAATTATAATAAAAATTATTTTAATTTTAAAATATGTAAATGAGATAAAGTTTTAGTCATAAATAATATTTTTAAAAATATTATTTTTAGCAACGCGTGCGTTTCACGTGACATTATTCGCCTTAAATTAAGCCGACGTCGTATCAGACAGGAAATGACATCACAAAACTTTAAACGGTTATAACTTTTTATGAAGCCTCAAATCGAAAAACGTTTCTGTAGCTTTTCTGCTTAGAATGGTCTCATCTACCAGCCTGTGAAGTTTGGCACACCATTTCTGAAACACCCTGTATA